>CAUHTR010000514.1:0-125640 GCA_959609185.1 Schmidtea polychroa | reverse complement strand
AAGAAAGACCTGAGCAATGCCAAGCGAGCGCGCAAAACATCAAGTACGCCAGCAGTTGGCCTCTGCAGACAACCACCGACCTGGCTTACCGAGCCATATCAATCAATATCTGCGTGATTAAGTTATGTTAAAACTTCACATTTTAATTTTCATTATAAATAAAAATATATTGCAAATTAAAGTACAGGCAATCTTCGTAGTACGCGCTCTTATAGAACACGAGTCCTCGGCTAATACGCGGTCGCAAAAAAAGAATTACAGTAAACGAAAAAATAAAATAAATCGAAAAAATATTTTTTTTTTTTCCCGGAAAATTGTGAAAAGTTCAAACCAGAAAATATTAACAATGCTATTACTGCGTCACTGACCGATCCGATGCGAAGTAAGTAATCAATCGATTATACTTACATTTTAACTGTGTATATGGTTATAACATAGTATTTAATGCGATATGAAATACAGCTATATAATGGTGCTAAAACCATAAGATGATAAATTTCAAATTGGAGAATTTGTAAATGCGACACTCAGAGTTGAAGCCAAATTTAATGGTTATTTCCGGTTTCTAAAACATGAAAGACGATGGAATTTAACAAATAAAATATTGTATATAGTAGCAATTTTAATTTAAACCCTGTTCTAGTGGCATAATAAAATATTTACTATAATATTTATTATAATTTACTAATCTATTTAAATAGATTATAGTACAAACGCGTATAAATAATGTTTATGCACTCGTAACTGACTTTAAAAAATTTACAGTATGATTTAAGATATACGCGCGTCTCAGGGATACGTAGGGTCATAAGGAGAGATTGATGAATTTCCTATAATAACTCATGAAAATCTTTAATCTTAGTATTGCTATCTGTTAAATTCATTCATAAATCTAATTATTAACTGACTTTATAACAACTATCCTACAATTTAAAGTTATAGATCTTATTAAAATTTAATAAATAAAACGATTAACTAAATAAAATTAATGAAATAAATTAAATTATATTTAAATTAAATTGAAAACTTTGTTTAAATATTTTATGGATTACAAGTTCATTAAAAAAAACCGAATTATTTGTAATAGTTAATGGCAGAATGTCTAATGGGGAATTCGATTAATAATTTTATTTTTATTGGCCTGTGCGGACATGGTGGCAGATCAATTAATATCCATGCGAAAATGGTATAGGATAAACCTGAATATATATTGAATGTTTTTAAGTTAGATGTTGATAAAATATAGAGCGATCTGACACACGTAGCACTTGGATTTTGTGGAGATTCTGGCGATACAGTAGTTTGCAGAATTTATATTGCAAAATGTGCAATTGCTACAAAAATTAGAAATGGTTATTAAATGCTCCGAGCAGCTGCTATTTACTAGACTGGCAATGGCCTGAAGTTTGAGAACAAGAAAATGCTTATCATGTCAATGTACTTCTTGGTGGAAGGATACATTGGGTTCCATCATTGCATTTTAGGATTATCTAGGATCGATTGTCGAGGTTCCATTGGAGTTCATGGGTATGGTAGCTATGGAACTTTATCAGGCGAGATCGGAAAATATAATCGAATATGTGCAAAGAAGAAACTAATTGGTTACTGCATGATGTGTATTAAGGAGATCCAGAAAAGATTTGTATACAATCTGGCAACTTCAGGTGAAGTTGATTGACTAGGAAGGAATCATTTTGTTTGGATGATGTATCAGTTGGGAAATGAATTTGTAAGATAAAAAATTGTTTATTTGTTGTCAAAAAATTTTGTTCACTTGAAAATTTTATTGGAATTTAAAATTTTCCTTGGTATGAATTAATAATCAATTATTATATGGTAGAGTAAAATATGAATGGTTCTCACTAGCTGTGGTAGAGTTAAATCTGCCATGATTGCGTTTAGTAATATCCTCGCTTCCTGATTGCGTTTAATATTATTATGCATAGAGAATATAAATTCGAAATATCGATCAAATTGGAATGGCTTATATATATATATAATATATATATATAAGCTTATATATCAGGGGTGGCAAGCATTGAGGTCCTAGAGAGCCACATGGATCATCAAAGAGTCGCACTTGCTCACCCCTGGTATATAGTGTAGTGAGACATGTATTATTTAAATATTGCTTATAAAAAGAATCAAACAAGGTAGAATGTAATAAGGAATATAAATTTGATTCAAATACCGCATCGAATGGACACGATAAATTTAATTCTGTTTACACTATTTTGTGACACAGGTAATAAAAATGAACTAACATGAAAATACACATGCCAACAAAAATCTTTTTTTTAAAAATTCAGTTGAACAAAAATTTCAACATAAAACAACTCGAATTCAATTTCAAAATCAATTATCAAAAATTCAATTATCAAAGAGCCGCAGTGTACTCAACGAAGAGCCGCATTTGCCCACCGTTGATATATATGGTTTCATATGGAAATGAACCCCAAAGTTTCAAACTTAAAAGTAGGTCACGTCATAAAATATAACAATTTATGAAATTAAGTACAAAATTCTATGTATGGAAAAATTGTAATTTAACATAGGCAAACAGTGAATATTCAATTCTGATAATAAATTCTCAAACTATAGATATTATAAAAACCGGATATAGATTAACAAAAAACAGACCACGAGATTAATTGAAATAAATTCTTATAAAATATGTAGGTCAAAGCTACTTTATTATAGAAATAAATTTCGAAATATAGAAATCTACGTCAACTAAAATGCATAAAAATTTATATATATATATATAATAGATATATATATCATATATATATATATATATCTGAAAACGAAACCATAAATTCAGCTAGTATCGAACAGAAGCGACTGTCGGAATTTTCTAATTGTCATTGGAATTCATGACTCTGAAAACTTTGTAATGTTTTGTAATATGATTAAGGCTCAAAGAATAGTAATTAGTGATTTTACACATTCGTTCAGTTTTTCTCACATTTAGATTTCGATCTTTTTGTTATATGTCTTATGATATTGCAGTAGGTCCTTACAGATTTGCTTTTTCTTTATAATTTTTATGGAGATTGACGAAATCACGTGTCACGGGACTGGAAGGTACAACTCACAAAAGTTACAACCCAATTCCGCGAGGAAGTCTCAGCATCCAGTGAGTAAGTATAGGACACCCGAACTGTACCTCGGGAGGGAGTCAGTGTCGCACACTTCTACTATATTATAGGTATAAATGGAGTGAACTGACAATAAAATTAGCATAAAACCGGCCAGAATACGTTTAAAGCTTGATATATTGAAAGCAACCCAGCTGCTCCTGTACCAAGGCCCTCTGAGCTCTGCTCTCGTGATGAAACTGTCACTGCAGTGCTCCAGGAGGGAATTGTGGGTCTTCTCCTTCATTCTGGGAGTGAGTGAACCATGTTCCTTCAAGTACGTTCGATTTTGTGCTTGCGTAACCAAATTTCTTCTCTCAATCATCGAAATTTGTGCATCTGATCTGTACATAAAAAACAAGGCTCACAACTTTGGGTCAATGTTTGCCGGTTAATGTTCGTCATTTCTGTAATCGAGAATTTTTTTTTATTAGCGCCAAGAGTCAGTAAGAGAACATGTTTATATGGTAATTATGATACTCTATATAAGCATCAAAACGAAGGTCGGGGAGGGAGGTATCTGTGTTCACAGATATATCAGGGAGTTATATATTATGATGGGTTACTGGTAGTCAAATATTATTCTTTAGTGCTGTACCAGCGTAAACCACTACAACTGTTTTACCGCTGATCCCCGTTGAGAATCACGTTGCGTATGTGTCAGTGGGTGATACTCACAAAAAGTGGAGAGCACCAACGGCACTAATTAGCGGGTACTCTATGGGTTCACGGGATACTCCCGTTAGAAGGCATGTGTCCGATTTACTCAGGTCCATATTGAAATTGTTCGCCAAAACTTCCTTATACCAATTTTCAGTCATTTTTCGAACGATTAAAATCATAGTAAAACATTACGCTAATTTATTAAAAATATTCATACAGTATGCTATCACATCTAAGAAGCTTGAGTCGCTTTTGATTTGTCTTGTTTTGTTCTGTTCTGCCAACTATGGCTCTCTTCAATTTTTTGCGGGATATTTCGTCCATACCGCTGCGTTTCGCGTTCGGTGACGAAGCCGGTGATATAAATCGGTCAGCTCTACGGCTAGCGGTCGGATTCGCATTATTGTTGCTTGTTTATCACTTGTTGATTGTGCTTAGTTTCAGCGCGGCATATTCCGGTTCAGCCTGGGTCTTGAGTTTTTGAAGAATGTGTGAGGTCTTCCTTTTCCATTCTCGCCGGTCTAAAACCTAGTGCCTTCGATATTTCCCGGCACCGCCTTGAGTTTCTCGATCTGACCGGAGTCCTTCTTGCCTGTTGCTGGCGCCTGCTTAGCGGTCCTTCCGTAAGTTTCGATAGTTTAACACTAAAAAAAATATAGAAATATTGTTCAAGCCCCATATACATGAGAAGGGGAACCATTTTTAATCAATATTAATATTTCTGTCAAATATATATGTGAGGTCACCTCTGAGCTCGAGGTAGATACCGCAAAGAAAAATGAAGTTCAACAATTCGATTTCAATATTATTCAGCAAACCCAAAGAATAATAAAGGAATAATAAAAGAATAATCAAAAAATAATAAAGAATAATAATGAGGACTAGACATAATCAAAGAAAATCAAATAAAGTAAAGTATCAATGAAAAATCTTTATGCAATCGAAAGTTGACATCAGTTCTATAGTGGGATCTTTCGAGGCCTCCCTCGGCTTCCGTGGGGGCGCGTCTTCGCTCTCGATATCATCTGCAGATCACCATTTCTTCTGCCCGAAAATGGGCCTCATACGTCTTCCAGCTTTATTTGGGCGGGCCTCCATTCCATCATCGATCTGTCGAGGGTCCCACCATACGATTGTGTATGGGGTCCGTTTTAACCCATGCTGGGCATCAGAGCTCGGGACACTCTTAGGACGGACAGTAGTGTCCAGGTCTCCGAGCCCGGTGTCCACTCGTGTATTCTATGCAGATATATCTGGTCCGGCGTCGATGTGATTAACTGCTGAGTTCGATTGCTCCTCATCGCGTTCGCTGATTGAGACATGTTCACATTGCAAAATTAAAATCATGGATACTCTACCAATCTGGGGTGGACCATTTTAAACTTTAGGCCCCAAATGAATTCTTGACTGTCGTTCTAGGCCTAGATTATGTCTATCGGCCGCCACCCACCTCTGATCTAATTATCTTGGGCATGACTATCGACTGCTAGGTAGTATTTTTTTAATTTTTGAATGAATATTTTAATTTACATTCACATTCTGTACTAATTATAATGCCGTTTACAAAATTTTACCTCTAGGAATATAAGAATTATAAAAAAAAATTAAATTTTTAATTTATGCTTTCTTCTATAGCTAACTATACTTTTCCATGTTGTTACCATCGAGTTTAATTTTGTGATTCATATTTTTAGGGAAAGAAATTTATAGTTTGTGCTCATTATTATAATAAAATCGAGCTTTAGAAAATGAAATTTATATTTATACACCAATTAGAATTTGATAGAATCGAATTTATAGTTAATATTTTATTGACTATTACTAATTTACAATTCATAAGTTTATAATTGACACATATATAATTAGTTTGTAATAAACTTACGGTTATAACTTTATATATATATAATTAATTTATAATTTATAGTAAAGATTACAATTTTATGCTTTACGAACTTATAATCTATATATAACTAGTTATAATTTATAATTTTTGGAATTTATAATTATATTTATGATATCGAAATTATAGTTTGTAACCAAAATTATACTTTATAATTTATAATTTATATTTTATGAATAAGTTATATTTTATAATTTATGGGTAATATAAACTTATAGTTTATATTTATATATATAATTCTAGGATATAATTTATACTTTATGAGTAGTACGAACTTATAATTATATTTTTTTACAGAAAGTTTTAAGATATAATTTATAATTTATGAGTAGTATAAGTTTATAATTTATATTTTTATAGATAATTTTAAGATACCGTTTATAATATAACTTTATAATAATAATTTGTAAGTAATATAAACTTATAGTTTATGTTTTCAGGGTATTTTTAGATACTGGGTTATAATTTAAGAATAATATCGACTCGTTAATTATTTTTTTTGATGATTTCAAAATACAGTTTATCATTTAGGAATAGTCTAAACTTTAAATTTATATTTTTCTAGATAATTTGGAGAATAATTTATGATTTACCAGTAATATAAACATGTAATTTACATTTTTATAGAGATTTTAACAATAAAGACTTATAATTCATGTTTAGTAATAATTCTTAAAATACAGATCATACTCAGGAATAATATAGACTTACGGTTTATAACTTCATATATAAATTGGAGGGTTGAACGACATCCGCCAAACGACAATCCGCCAAATCATTAATAGGCTGGCGACAATCCGCCAAACGACATTCGCCAAATGGACAATCCGCCAAATAGTTCAAAGCGACAATCCACCAAAAGCGACAATCCGCCAAAGCGCCAATCTGCCAAAAAGTCCGATAAATTTTTGTTTTAACATACATACATTTTAAATTTATTATATTTTTTAAAATTTTAATAATAAATTCTCCGCTGAAAGATAAGAATCAACTAGTAATTGTTTAATATAAAATTTTAATTAAATATTTAAACAATTTAACTGACTGAGAGGTAAACAAGATTTTTTATCAAAATTGTGATAATTGACTGATTCAATGATAAATTTGAATGAGTTAATTCGTTTTATTATATATACTCTGAGTTTATCCGACAAGATGTTTTGACCCCCTATGGATATTGCTCACAAGAGTACTACTCACATTCAACATGTCGCAATGATACTGATCATAAAGGTACTGATATATGATTTTAATGCTTTTATTTGAATGATTATTTAGGCAAATTATTGTACAAGTACATAGTGAATTAATTTTAATATTATGACCTACAAATAATTTTTTTATAAATGTCAGCATTGACCAACTTTTTTAGTGTTGGCGGATTGTCGTTTTGGCAGATTGTCTGTTCGCGGATTGTCATTGGCGGATTGTCGTTTGGCGAATTGTCGTACTTGCTGGATTGTCGTGTTGGCGGATTGTCGGAATACAATGGAAGATATAATTCCATAATTTATATACAATCTGTACTCTACTCTGCTATAGTCGATGGTAATTGCTATTTTGCGTATCGGTTTAGGATTTATTTTGATATTTTAAGAAATAGCATATAATCTCTGTTCCACTTCTAACAGTATTTCTTGCGAAGTTGAGTTCATAGTTAGTAGGTAGTTATGTGCACTCTAGATCCATGTGCACTCTAGATCCAGATACCCCCCCCCCCAATTTTTTTTTTTTTTTTTTTAAAAGACCCCCCCCCCTATTTTTTTTTAATTTTTAAAATTTTTTTTTTAAATTTTGTGTTTTAATTTTTTTGTTTAATTATCTAGTAATATTTTATTTTTTGTTTAATCATCGATTACGTAATAATTTAAAATTTTTTAAACATCGATTACGTCATTGATTTTAATTTTTTATAAGAATTTTTTATGTCATTATACTTGAAATTTAATTCTCTGTTAAATGAGACTATGATGTAATCAAAATTCTGAAATTTCATTTTTAGTACACGATTTTTAAATTTACACATCTTTTTAAACAAATTGAGATATTTTCACTCAAACAATATATAGATAGAATTTTAATCTCTATAAAATGACATCAATATTTACTTCAAATTCATAATCATAACACCTTAAACAATGTATTTTTCAGCCAACTTTTACATACACACATATTTTCAACTTTTAAAAAATACAAATTAATCATCTATACTTAACTCATAGTAAATAATTATATTAAAAGACATATTAAAAGATGTATTAAAAACTAAACATTTATTAAAATCCCAGAGAAATTCGATCACTATCTAATTTCCAAATCGGTGATATGACATCTTTCTCATCTATTTTATATCCCTGTATTGACATATTTACAAACCAGCTATCCCCATCTTTATATTCAATTTTATATAACAAAGACATATTACATAACAAAGACAAACCTGACTCATCATACTTTTTAAATATATTACGTTGCGGTATTTTAAAATTTAAATATATTTTAAAAACTTATTTTGACGCTAAAGTTGACAAAATAAAATTATTGCACATACTTTGTATTATCATATATAGTCTATCAGACAAGATATTCTGTTCCTCTAAGGGTAATGGTCACAAAGGTACTGCTAAAACTTTAACATATTAATACACACAATGTATAAAAAATCTTATTAGTGTCCACGCATGCAACAAGTTATTATTATTATTATTATTATTATTATTATTATTATTATTATTATTATTATTATTATTATTATTATTATTATTATTATTATTATTATTATTTTCAAAGTATTATAATTATATATAGTCCGAGTCTATCCGACAATATATTCTGTCCCCCTATGGGTAATGGTCACAAAAGTAAAGGTCACAAAGATAATGGTCACAAAAGTAAAGGTCACAAAGGTAAAGGTCACAAATGTACTGCTAAAATTATTCAAGACAAAACTTTAACAAAGAAATTCTAAATATTATACTTTAAATATACACTAAAATTTATTAACACATTGGGTAATGGTCGCAAAGGTAAAGGTTACTAATGTACTGCTCGCAAAGGTACTACTCACATTCAACATGTCGTAAATTATTTTCAAATACATTTTCAAAGTATTATTATTATTTATTATTAAAATTAAAATTATTATTAAATTCTGACCAACTTAAATCAATGAAGGGGTAGGACAAAAATATATTACGTTGCGGTATTTTAAAATTTAAATATATTTTAAAAAACTTATTTTGACACTAAAGTTGACTTATTTAACAAAGATATAATTATTGCACATGCTTTGCATAAATATTATTATTATTTTTTTTTTCAATATTTTCTTTCAAAGTATTAACACTCGCGGGAGTTATTCTTATTATTATTATTGAAAAAGCTAAAATATTTTTTACACACACATACACAACCCATTAAACTTTATTATTATTATTATTATTATTATTGAAAAAAAAAAAAAACTAAAATATTATTTACACACATATACAACCCATTAACAATTATTATTATTATCAATATTAGTGAAAACCTAAAATAATTTTTACACACTAAGTTATGGGGTAGAGAATTATTATATGTTTGCAGTATTCTGTGTTTGCCTCTACAGGAAGTTGTCAATAAGGAGCAATAATTTACAATTTTATACATACATTCTATATACACATACCTTGTTTAACATGGGTGTATATACTCCTAGTCTATCCGACAAGATATTCTGTCCCCCTATGGGTATTGCTAGCAAGGGTACTACTCACATTCAACATGTCGCAAGGGTATATTAATTAGGGTTAGTAAATAAAACTTATTACACATACTATTTTTAATAATTATTTAAACGATAAAAATCAAGACAAGAGAGGACAAGGTAAAGTTTATGCATTTAGTATTGCCAGGCCTAATGAGCAGTGACCAAATATCTGTGCCTGAAAGACACGGTGGATATTTGTTCGCGTCCACAAGGGTCGTCTGTGCCTCCCCCAAGTGGGGTCAGAAGAACCTGGGCATTATAGCTTTCCGTACGGAACATTACGCCTAGCATGGGTAGTCAACTACCAGCACATTCGAAACGTATAAAAATACATTACAAAATACATGCGTCATTGGCACTATAACCAAATTAATTAATGTTTTCACTAACAACAATATATATTTACAGAGGCCTCCCACTAGTTGGATTACAACCGCCCACCACGACGATCAGCTTGTAAATATATATTAATTAAGGGATAAAGAGGGCCACCCAACCCTATTATATTTAATTTACAAAATAATGTTTTTAAAGGGCTTCTCCGTCAGTTTTCTCACTCTTCTGAATTTTCTCTGGAATTTGTCGGTAATCTAGCATTATTATTATTATTATTTAAATTATTATTATTATAAATATTATAATTATTATTTATTATTTTTAAGATTTTATTCTGAGAGCAAATTCTAATAATATCAACAAATTTATATTTATTTTAATTACTATTATCAATTACTTAGTTGGCGAAGTCCTAAACAAAGAACTCTATTGAACCATCTAATAAAACAGAATATGATCATCCTTTAAATTAATTAATAAAATATTTTTATTATGATAAAGAAATAAACCTAGTTCTTTCCGAATTTCATTTATATATCCACAGGTAATGTCAGTAAGTTGGATTCATCTATAAATTTATATCACATTTATTATTTAAAGTTAAACTACCCACTGAGAATAACTAAGATAAAGTTTCGCAAACAATAAACTGTAGCTCTCTGGATAGAAACGAAAGAATTTTCAAAAAATCCACTAAAATTTTATCATAAATAGTATTGAATAAATAATTTTGAAATTCTGTTCTAAAATAGAGTTATAAAATTATTTTATATACAAATTAACTTTACTTTGAATTTAAAAAACTAACTATAAAATTTGCTTTTATATTTAAACAAAGTTTTAAACAAGTTATAATCAAATTATTTTTCGTAAAAAATGATTATTTAAAGATGATGAACTATAAAATAAATATTATTACTTGAAAATAATTTTACTTTTTATTGGAAATTTAGTTTTCTTACATAAATTATTACCAAAAATTTAATATCTTTATAAAAATATTTAAGCATAAGTAAATAACATTAATTAATCTTAATTTTAATTTATTTCAATTCATTAAATTTATAAAATTATTATTTATAAAATTACTTTGAATTTAAAAAACTAACTAAAATTTATTTAAACAAAGTTTTAAACAAGTTATAATTAAATTATTTTTCGTAAAAATGATTATATAAAGATGATGAACTATAAAATAAATATTATTACTTGAAAATACTTTTATTTGTTATTGGAAATTTAGTTTTCTTACATAAATTATTACCAAAAATTTAATATCTTTATAAAAATATTTAAGCATAAGTAAATAACATTAATTAAATTAATCTAACAACCAAGTACTTACAACTAGACACTAACAACTAGTTACCGTTTACATAGTACAAGATATCAACAACCTACAACTAGATACCAACAACCTGTTACCAACAATGTATTACAAATGGCTACCAAGTACTAACAACTATCTACTAACAACCAGATACTAACAACCAAGTACTTACAACTAGACACTAACAACTAGACACTAACAACTAGTTACCGTTTACATAGTACAAGATATCAACAACAACAATAACAACAACAACAACAACTGGATACATACAACTAGATACCAACAACCTGTTACCAAATACCAACAACCTGTTACCGAATAGGTACTAACAACTATCTACTAAGTACCAACCTAAATTCAATCACCCACCAAGTATTTTCAACTACTCACTAACAACTACCAAGTACTAAGCACTTACAACTAGGTGTTAACAAATAGATTTAAAAGAAACTTGTTCTTCATTAAAGAAAATGATAATCATTGAATGAAAATAATAAAAAATGCAACTGATTGACTGAATTCAAGGTACCAGTACTTGTAAGATTCCAAATAACTAGGTAAAAATTGATGAAATTATTGTAAAAATAACATGTAAAACATTTAAATTATTCAAAACCTAGTAAATAAATATCATAAAAAGTCAATTAATGGACAAGAAAGAACTTGAAATTATAGTCATTGATAATCCAGTAAATATTTATCTTAAATACTAATCATTCAAGTTATTAATAAAGTAATTTTAATGATTTCAAATTGATTGACTGATTGCTCAAATTATTCAGAAAATTCAGTATAAATTCATTACAAATTATCAAAGTCGTCAATCTAGACTAAAAATATCTAAATAATTATCATTAATTTCCAAAGGAAACTGATATAAGTCCACTAATGATAACATCTAATAAACCAGTAAATTCATTTATATGACAATATTTAACATTCTTTTTATATCCAAGTGAATTCTCCACTAAAATCATCTAAAAAGCCTCAAATTTCCTTAAAATTAATTATCCATCTTTAAAGATTAATATTTTATCGATAAGTATCTGTAAAAGATAATATCTAACTAATACGATTTATTAAAATCCATTTAAATGACTATAATTCTAACTCCTTTAACTTTGATTATCTAAAGATTACAAATATTTCACTATAAAACATCTAAAATCAAGTAAATTAAATTGGTCATTAACCTCAAATAATTTATAAAATCATTTGATAAAACCGGTTATAATTATAAAGAATTAAATTTTTGTTCTATCACTCTACTCGAAATTTAAAATAAATATTACTGTACTTTTAACTGAATATATCACCCTTAGAATATTCCCACATAACTGATCTCTCACCAAATAATTCTACCCCATATTTATATCCAACCGAATATATATATATATATATATATATATATATATATATATATATATATAATATATATATATATATATATATATATATATCCAAAGATTCATGAAATTCCACCCACTTGAAATCAATTCTTTAAAAACCCTTAGAAAATATGAAAAATCTTCAAATATATGAATTTTCATTAATTGTTATCGCCACCCAACATACATCTATGAAATATTGTAATATCTAAATAGATATATAATAAGAGCATCCCTGATCAAAATTTAATAAAATCAATATTTTCTACAAATCAACAAAATATTTCACCTCATCTACCATCAAATACCTAATTAGAGATTATATTTTCTCATTGATTGAAGAAAACTTTGATAAAATTATTCTGAGGTGCTAAGAATCTTCATTGAAATAGAATTATTAGTGGGAAAATAAATTGACTGATCAAATTATTCATCGATTAAAACCAAATTTTATTATTCAAAAATATATTAAAAGAATTGGTTATTATTTCAAAGTCAAATACCATTTCATGGTTTGACATGTGACAATTTAGGTAAGAAATAATCCTTATATTAATAATGTGAACAATCAACAGGCGCTGATTTACAATATTTATTTTCACACTAATAATCATCGAATGATTTATATTCACCCCACAAATATGTCTTCTGTAAAATTGAACTAAATATTCAAGTGATGTTTTAGTAAAATATTTTTTAAATAAATACTTAATAGTTCTCCAATCTTATACGTCAACTTTTCATTAAAAACATTTCAATACCACTTGTCAGTGTATTTTCCTTTAGCAAATATACCAGTAGACATTAATTCTATCTCAATTAAGATTTCCATCCTTTATGAATAATAACCAATTCTTTTAATATATTTTTGGATAATTTATCATATAGTTCAATGAATAATAAAATTTGGTTTTAATCGATGAATAATTTGATCAGTCAATTTATTTTCCCACTAATAATTCTATTTCAATGAAGATTCTTAGCACCTCAGAATAATTTTATCAAAGTTTTCTTCAATCAATGAGAAAATATAATCTCTAATTAGGTATTTGATGGTAGATGAGGTGAAATATTTTGTTGATTTGTAGAAAATATTGATTTTATTAAATTTTGATCAGGGATGCTCTTATTATATATCTATTTAGATATTACAATATTTCATAGATGTATGTTGGGTGGCGATAACAATTAATGAAAATTCATATATTTGAAGATTTTTCATATTTTCTAAGGGTTTTTAAAGAATTGATTTCAAGTGGGTGGAATTTCATGAATCTTTGGATATATATATATATATATATATATATATATATATATATATATATATATATATATATATATATATATATATATATATATATTCGGTTGGATATAAATATGGGGTAGAATTATTTGGTGAGAGATCAGTTATGTGGGAATATTCTAAGGGTGATATATTCAGTTAAAAGTACAGTAATATTTATTTTAAATTTCGAGTAGAGTGATAGAACAAAAATTTAATTCTTTATAATTATAACCGGTTTTATCAAATGATTTTATAAATTATTTGAGGTTAATGACCAATTTAATTTACTTGATTTTAGATGTTTTATAGTGAAATATTTGTAATCTTTAGATAATCAAAGTTAAAGGAGTTAGAATTATAGTCATTTAAATGGATTTTAATAAATCGTATTAGTTAGATATTATCTTTTACAGATACTTATCGATAAAATATTAATCTTTAAAGATGGATAATTAATTTTAAGGAAATTTGAGGCTTTTTAGATGATTTTAGTGGAGAATTCACTTGGATATAAAAAGAATGTTAAATATTGTCATATAAATGAATTTACTGGTTTATTAGATGTTATCATTAGTGGACTTATATCAGTTTCCTTTGGAAATTAATGATAATTATTTAGATATTTTTAGTCTAGATTGACGACTTTGATAATTTGTAATGAATTTATACTGAATTTTCTGAATAATTTGAGCAATCAGTCAATCAATTTGAAATCATTAAAATTACTTTATTAATAACTTGAATGATTAGTATTTAAGATAAATATTTACTGGATTATCAATGACTATAATTTCAAGTTCTTTCTTGTCCATTAATTGACTTTTTATGATATTTATTTACTAGGTTTTGAATAATTTAAATGTTTTACATGTTATTTTTACAATAATTTCATCAATTTTTACCTAGTTATTTGGAATCTTACAAGTACTGGTACCTTGAATTCAGTCAATCAGTTGCATTTTTTATTATTTTCATTCAATGATTATCATTTTCTTTAATGAAGAACAAGTTTCTTTTAAATCTATTTGTTAACACCTAGTTGTAAGTGCTTAGTACTTGGTAGTTGTTAGTGAGTAGTTGAAAATACTTGGTGGGTGATTGAATTTAGGTTGGTACTTAGTAGATAGTTGTTAGTACCTATTCGGTAACAGGTTGTTGGTATTTGGTAACAGGTTGTTGGTATCTAGTTGTATGTATCCAGTTGTTGTTGTTGTTGTTATTGTTGTTGTTGATATCTTGTACTATGTAAACGGTAACTAGTTGTTAGTGTCTAGTTGTTAGTGTCTAGTTGTAAGTACTTGGTTGTTAGTATCTGGTTGTTAGTAGATAGTTGTTAGTACTTGGTAGCCATTTGTAATACATTGTTGGTAACAGGTTGTTGGTATCTAGTTGTAGGTTGTTGATATCTTGTACTATGTAAACGGTAACTAGTTGTTAGTGTCTAGTTGTAAGTACTTGGTTGTTAGATTAATTTAATTAATGTTATTTACTTATGCTTAAATATTTTTATAAAGATATTAAATTTTTGGTAATAATTTATGTAAGAAAACTAAATTTCCAATAACAAATAAAAGTATTTTCAAGTAATAATATTTATTTTATAGTTCATCATCTTTATATAATCATTTTTACGAAAAATAATTTAATTATAACTTGTTTAAAACTTTGTTTAAATAAATTTTAGTTAGTTTTTTAAATTCAAAGTAATTTTATAAATAATAATTTTATAAATTTAATGAATTGATATAAATTAAAATTAAGATTAATTAATGTTATTTACTTATGCTTAAATATTTTTATAAAGATATTAAATTTTTGGTAATAATTTATGTAAGAAAACTAAATTTCCAATAAAAAGTAAAATTATTTTCAAGTAATAATATTTATTTTATAGTTCATCATCTTTAAATAATCATTTTTTACGAAAAATAATTTGATTATAACTTGTTTAAAACTTTGTTTAAATATAAAAGCAAATTTTATAGTTAGTTTTTTAAATTCAAAGTAAAGTTAATTTGTATATAAAATAATTTTATAACTCTATTTTAGAACAGAATTTCAAAATTATTTATTCAATACTATTTATGATAAAATTTTAGTGGATTTTTTGAAAATTCTTTCGTTTCTATCCAGAGAGCTACAGTTTATTGTTTGCGAAACTTTATCTCAGTTATTCTCAGTGGGTAGTTTAACTTTAAATAATAAATGTGATATAAATTTATAGATGAATCCAACTTACTGACATTACCTGTGGATATATAAATGAAATTCGGAAAGAACTAGGTTTATTTCTTTATCATAATAAAAATATTTTATTAATTAATTTAAAGGATGATCATATTCTGTTTTATTAGATGGTTCAATAGAGTTCTTTGTTTAGGACTTCGCCAACTAAGTAATTGATAATAGTAATTAAAATAAATATAAATTTGTTGATATTATTAGAATTTGCTCTCAGAATAAAATCTTAAAAATAATAAATAATAATTATAATATTTATAATAATAATAATTTAAATAATAATAATAATGCTAGATTACCGACAAATTCCAGAGAAAATTCAGAAGAGTGAGAAAACTGACGGAGAAGCCCTTTAAAAACATTATTTTGTAAATTAAATATAATAGGGTTGGGTGGGCCCTCTTTATCCCTTAATTAATATATATTTACAAGCTGATCGTCGTGGTGGGCGGTTGTAATCCAACTAGTGGGAGGCCTCTGTAAATATATATTGTTGTTAGTGAAAACATTAATTAATTTGGTTATAGTGCCAATGACGCATGTATTTTGTAATGTATTTTTATACGTTTCGAATGTGCTGGTAGTTGACTACCCATGCTAGGCGTAATGTTCCGTACGGAAAGCTATAATGCCCAGGTTCTTCTGACCCCACTTGGGGGAGGCACAGACGACCCTTGTGGACGCGAACAAATATCCACCGTGTCTTTCAGGCACAGATATTTGGTCACTGCTCATTAGGCCTGGCAATACTAAATGCATAAACTTTACCTTGTCCTCTCTTGTCTTGATTTTTATCGTTTAAATAATTATTAAAAATAGTATGTGTAATAAGTTTTATTTACTAACCCTAATTAATATACCCTTGCGACATGTTGAATGTGAGTAGTACCCTTGCTAGCAATACCCATAGGGGGACAGAATATCTTGTCGGATAGACTAGGAGTATATACACCCATGTTAAACAAGGTATGTGTATATAGAATGTATGTATAAAATTGTAAATTATTGCTCCTTATTGACAACTTCCTGTAGAGGCAAACACAGAATACTGCAAACATATAATAATTCTCTACCCCATAACTTAGTGTGTAAAAATTATTTTAGGTTTTCACTAATATTGATAATAATAATAATTGTTAATGGGTTGTATATGTGTGTAAATAATATTTTAGTTTTTTTTTTTTTTTTCAATAATAATAATAATAATAATAATAAAGTTTAATGGGTTGTGTATGTGTGTGTAAAAAATATTTTAGCTTTTTCAATAATAATAATAATAATAACTCCCGCGCGTGTTAATACTTTGAAAGAAAATATTGAAAAAAAAAAATAATAATAATATTTATGCAAAGCATGTGCAATAATTATATCTTTGTTAAATAAGTCAACTTTAGTGTCAAAATAAGTTTTTTAAAATATATTTAAATTTTAAAATACCGCAACGTAATATATTTTTGTCCTACCCCTTCATTGATTTAAGTTGGTCAGAATTTAATAATAATTTTAATTTTAATAATAAATAATAATAATACTTTGAAAATGTATTTGAAAATAATTTACGACATGTTGAATGTGAGTAGTACCTTTGCGAGCAGTACATTAGTAACCTTTACCTTTGCGACCATTACCCAATGTGTTAATAAATTTTAGTGTATATTTAAAGTATAATATTTAGAATTTCTTTGTTAAAGTTTTGTCTTGAATAATTTTAGCAGTACATTTGTGACCTTTACCTTTGTGACCTTTACTTTTGTGACCATTATCTTTGTGACCTTTACTTTTGTGACCATTACCCATAGGGGGACAGAATATATTGTCGGATAGACTCGGACTATATATAATTATAATACTTTGAAAATAATAATAATAATAATAATAATAATAATAATAATAATAATAATAATAATAATAATAATAATAATAATAACTTGTTGCATGCGTGGACACTAATAAGATTTTTTATACATTGTGTGTATTAATATGTTAAAGTTTTAGCAGTACCTTTGTGACCATTACCCTTAGAGGAACAGAATATCTTGTCTGATAGACTATATATGATAATACAAAGTATGTGCAATAATTTTATTTTGTCAACTTTAGCGTCAAAATAAGTTTTTAAAATATATTTAAATTTTAAAATACCGCAACGTAATATATTTAAAAAGTATGATGAGTCAGGTTTGTCTTTGTTATGTAATATGTCTTTGTTATATAAAATTGAATATAAAGATGGGGATAGCTGGTTTGTAAATATGTCAATACAGGGATATAAAATAGATGAGAAAGATGTCATATCACCGATTTGGAAATTAGATAGTGATCGAATTTCTCTGGGATTTTAATAAATGTTTAGTTTTTAATACATCTTTTAATATGTCTTTTAATATAATTATTTACTATGAGTTAAGTATAGATGATTAATTTGTATTTTTTAAAAGTTGAAAATATGTGTGTATGTAAAAGTTGGCTGAAAAATACATTGTTTAAGGTGTTATGATTATGAATTTGAAGTAAATATTGATGTCATTTTATAGAGATTAAAATTCTATCTATATATTGTTTGAGTGAAAATATCTCAATTTGTTTAAAAAGATGTGTAAATTTAAAAATCGTGTACTAAAAATGAAATTTCAGAATTTTGATTACATCATAGTCTCATTTAACAGAGAATTAAATTTCAAGTATAATGACATAAAAAATTCTTATAAAAAATTAAAATCAATGACGTAATCGATGTTTTAAAAAATTTTAAATTATTACGTAATCGATGATTAAAACAAAAAATAAAATTATTACGTAATCGATAATTAAAACAAAAATTTAAATTTAAAAAAAAAATATGGGGGGGGGTCTTTTAAAAAATTTTAAAAAAAAAATAAGGGGGGGGGTATTTTAAAAATTAAAAAAAAAAAAAAAAAAAAAATTATGGGGGGGGGTCTTTTAAAAATTTTAAAAAAAAAAAAAAAAAAAAATAGGGGGGGGGGTATCTGGATCTAGAGTGCACATGGATCTAGAGTGCACATAACTACCTACTATAGTTTATAAGTTGTAATTTTCCGAAATGAAGTTCATACCGAATGCTGTTATAGCTAGCTACACTTTACAAGTTTATGAAATTTCTATAAATTATTAGTTCAAATTTATCATTTATTCCTGTAGAGGTACCATAAGAATGCAATTTATTCATGAAAATATTAAGAATTTATACTTTAGAGTCTTTAATTTTTTAGATATTCCCAATTGATAAGTAAGAACTTAAGTTATAAATAAATTTCTATTGGTAATAATGAATGAAAATATTTCCATGATAAATAAATAATTTCCATTACAATAAAACTTCGATACGCCAATTGATAAGTGTTGAGGTCTCGATATTCGGGAACACTCAACTTACTGGTTCTTATATATGTACAAATATATCAAAAGACAAAGTGATTTATAAAACTTTTATTATAAAGAAAAATTTACCAATATGAATTTGTTGCTAGATTACAAAAATCCAAAAATCCTTCAAATATCCAACCGAATATGCTTGTATGTACTGTGTGAATGTTATGTATTCTCTTGCTGTGTTGCGTGTAGGCTTTTGAACGTTTCTGTTTGTCTGTTCGAGTTTTAGCACTAATAAGGATTAACCTTTTTAGTATGTTAACGCGGTTAAAATTTTGGGGCGAAGAAAATGAATTTTAACTCGCTATTTATACTATTTTCGTGTCTGTGAAATTAAATTAATATTTTTATAAGTGTACTTAAAAATAATATATTTTGTAAACATGCTTATGATTGTTAATATATCAATTATTGTTATATGACTAAAGTGTTATTATAAAAGCTAAGATATTAATTACTGTTATTTTAAAATATTTAAAATTGTTATTCCTAGAATTTCTTATTAAAAATTTCAAATTTCTAAAATTATTATTATTATTGAAAAATATTATTATTGAAAATTGCCACTTATATTTTCTAAAAATTCTAAAATTATTATTATTGAAAAATATTGTTATTGAAAATTTCATAATTGAATTGCCACTTGTATTCGAACATATGTTTTATTTGCTGAAATTAAATAATAATCAATTCCCGTTATTTGTTGAAACTAAATAATAATTAATTCCCGTATGTTTATATTTTACATGAAACATAAAATACATATAACCCCATAAAATAAATAAGATACACTGTAAAATACCGTAATAATAATTGTCATAAAATAATAGTCCAATAAATAATAATTGTCAAAAGCATAACTAATGTACATAAGTCAGTAATCAAATTGTATTGATAATCGTCACTGTTTTGATTTGTCCGGCTTTGGTTATCTGGGTTCCACGTAGATATTGACTCTGAACTTGTTGCTGCCCGTTCTATAGTAGTGGGTCAGTTCAAATTCCTCAATTCTTCTTCCTCTGTCATCCAACACTCCTCCTAGGGCCGATAAAGTAATGTCCTCATTACCTTTCTTGCTGAGGACCAATTCAATTTCGCAACCGTTTATATACATTGTTGCCCTTTGGAATCCTTTCTTTAATGCCAATTTTAACACATCACCATCAATGATTCGTCTACCGAAGTGTTGATGTATTTCTTTTTCCGAGATAGTGGATCTTCCCTCTTTGATGATGAACATTGGCTCCTCCAACTCGACATTTGGCTCTGGACCTAGTTCATCATCTATCTGCATTGCTTCGCTTGGTGTGAAATATTCCTCATCCGAGTCTAAATCACATTGTGGGTCAGCATAGTTGTAACTTCTTGATGTCTGAGGTTCTTCCTTTATTGTGATTGCTTGTGGTTTTTTGTCCTCTTTGACGAATATGATGTCATCATCGCTGTCCATTAGTTCATCTTCAAAGGTACGTCTGCTCCCATCTTTATTGAATTTCAATTCTCTTTGTGAGGGTTCGATATATATATCTTCCTCAAATTCCTCTGGCTCATCGCTGTTTTCTTCTATTGGACTGAGTTGATGGCCATTATTCTCCTTTTGGAATGCTGTCATATCCCACCTTATGACTTCTTCCCACTGCTTTTCGACCAAGAGGTAAATGACTTTTGCGATTAATGTTGTATCTTCTGCTGAGAACGGTTCGGGTTTTTTGAGGATGTTGTTGATTGCTTTGTCTTTCTTCCATTTTGGGTGTGTTGCGATTACTTTGTATGCGAGATTCGATAGTTTGATTCTGTGTGGTGCTACATTTTTGACGAATGAACACATGAACACATCTTCAGCTAACTCTCTGACTCCCATGACATTGTACAGATCTAATGTCAGCGTCTTGAGTTTCTTTATTATTTCGTATCCCACAATGATTTTTCCGAGTAACAGCTTCTGTATGTCGATCAGCGCTTGGTATTCGTCTTCATTTCCTCTTATTGAATCCCTGTCTGCTCTTGTCTTCTCCGGGTAATAATGTTGGATTTTGGTGCGTGGAGTCACCTTTTTATTGTACACGATTTCTCCTCTAAAGTTTCTGATGCATATCTCTACTGGTCTGAGATTGTTATTGATGTCGCATACTTCTTTGACATCGACGAACATGATTGCCCTTTGTCGTTCGGGGATTGACAACTGTTGATGTGTGAATGACATCCGTTTCGAGATGAAATCTTGATGTATCACGATTTCCGACTGTATCATCTCTAATTCTCTGAAAGGATTGGGTATGGTTGGGACATATAGAATTTCGATAGCCATCACACAGGGTAAATTGTTCATTTGGATGACCAAATTGTTGAAATCGTTTGGCACGCTTCGATTAGTCTTCATCGTCTTGATCACCACCGTGCAGTTGCTTGTTGTTATAATTGGGATTCGTTGTTGGCAAATTGAGACCTCCGTTCTGGTCATATGGAATAGTATTCTGTGTGGGACTTTTCTTCCTTCATTTGCTGCGATATCTGCATTTTCGAACATATCATAGGTGCCTATTATATCTCTCAGCTTTATCCTTCGGGCTTCATTAAATTTAACTAAGTGCATCTCTCTTTCTTCGATTTCGCACTTCATTTCATTGGGTATGCAGACCTGGTTAAGGAAACTTCTGATGGTGATTGGTGAGCCGTCTGAGGTGATTTTATTTTGCAAATTTTTGTAGAAACTGTGGTATAGTTTTTGAATGGAGCAGCTGTATTGTTGGACTGGACGTTGTATGGGATTGAATGGTTTGGGATTGACTCTGGTATTGTTGGATTGCATTTTTCTAAAAAAACAATATAAACATACATATTTACAGCGCATTTGAGGCTTTACCTTATACGCTTCAATATAAATAAAAATATAAATATATGTGAGTTTAAATATTATCATTGACCAATAGGAATTGAAATTATCTATATTATTTTTAAACCAATGAGGACATTGTGTATTGTCCTGGCCTATACTTATCCAAATGAAAATGCCCTGGTACATTTTTGACCAGTCGGTGCCGATACCGCTGCCTTTTCCATTTGTATTTTTTATACACTTGAACACTGGTGATAATAGCTAAAATACTCAATGCTAAAATGCTTGATGAAATTACATAGAAAGGCCATCGTGGTTTAGCAGGTTTTACTTGAAATGCTCTTAGTTCATCCCAGTTATTTATGATTATGGGTTTTCCCGTAGGTAATTTTATCAGTTTCCTATCAAACTGTCTTAGATTTTTTATTATTAATTTTTTATATACTTGTCTAGTTACTTTAAATGTCGTTTCTCTATCTGTGTTTGTTATCGTTTGTAATGACTGTTGGGTGGATGCCGAATTTGTGGTAGTTATTGTTATGGTGGTTGTTGGCATGCTATTATCTATGGGCTTATATATGTTTGTGATAGTGGTTCTTATTCTTTTGCACCTTACTTGTGATGTGTCAACTAAGGTATTCCATTGTGCACAGAGTGTGTAATTAGTGTTAGGCTGTAGATTTATGAATTCAACATTATCTCCTCTTTCAAATTCATTAGTTGATCTATTCTCAATTTTTTTCATAAGCTTGGGTGTATCGTCCCCAGTTTCTAGATATAAGTCTCTTATGGGTGATTTATTCAAGTTATATACTTTAATCTTATACGGTGAAATGTTGATTAAAATATCTTCCTCCATGTATTTTACTGAGTGTATGCTCTCATTTTCCACTTCAGTTGATTTACATAGCCCTATAATTGTTAAAAAGATCGCTGCCATCATCAGTGCTTTTTGTGATCGTAATCCATATTTGTGAGGTGGTTTTTCTATTAACTCTGTTTCTGCTAGTTTGCATCTATTAACATGTACTATTATCGGATCCTCATTTTTATGTTTTTGTAAATGCAGGTTTTCATGTACTACTTTTACTACTTCGTATGGTCCTTTAAATGGTCTTGCTAATTTAGTTGTTTTGCCTTTACCTACTTGTGGAGACATAAGTCTAACCTTATCTCCCACTTTAAAATTATGAGGTTTGCTATTTTTATCGTAATCTGCCTTATATTGTTCTTGTCTGAATTTAACTTTTAAATTTGCAACCTTATATACCTCTTGTAGTCTCTCTTGCATTAATGTTACATAATCTGGCGCATCTAAATATTGTGATACTCGAGGCTCAAAAATTGTATCAATCGGTGTCGCAGGCTCTCTTAAGAACATTAGAAAATATGGTGAATATCCCGTTGTCTCATTTGGTGTGATATTATGGATGTATGTGCATTGATTAACGTATTCATCCCAATCATTTTGGTTTTTTCCCACAAACACAGCTAATCTGCTTAGCAATGTCCCATTAAATCTCTCTACTAAACCATCAGTCTGAGGGTGGTATGCTGTTGTATTGATTTTATGCATGTTAAATATGTTAGCTACTCTTTTTATAGTTTCACTCATGAAATTTTTCCCTTTATCTGTTAATAATTTCCTCGGTGTACCGATTTTAAAGATTATTTTTTCCACAAGTAATTTAGCTACTGTTTCTGCTGTTTCATCTTT
The DNA here is from genome assembly GCA_959609185.1 of Schmidtea polychroa. Lineage (NCBI taxonomy): Eukaryota > Metazoa > Platyhelminthes > Tricladida > Dugesiidae > Schmidtea > Schmidtea polychroa. Next base: position 101,660 of record CAUHTR010000514.1, on the reverse strand, counting down.
TGTAGGAAATGCCTCTGCCCATTTTGTAAAATAATCGCTAAAAACTAATATGTGCTTATTCCCATTAATTGTTGTGGGTAGTTTACACAAAAAATCCATTGCGCACAGTTCCATTGGTGATGTTGTAGCTGGGATTGGATGTAAGGGTGCTTTAGTTTTTGTTCCTGTATTTTTTCTAGTTGCGCATATTGTACATGCATTACACCATCTCTTGACATCCTTTTTCAAATCGTCCCAATAATATTTTTGCATCAATCTGCTTGCTGTTTTCCTACTTGATAAATGACCTCCTAGAGCACCATCGTGATATTGTAATAGAAGAATTTGTCTTAATCTTTGTGGTATTACTATTAATTGTTTACCGCTAAAATCCTCAATAACAATTAACCTCTTACAGATTTTATACTTTTGGTTAGTTCCCTTTTTTATTTCTTCTCTTATCTTGAAGAGTTCTGGATCTTTCATTTGTTCCTCATATATTTCTATTGGTTTTTCAGTTACTAATGCAAAAACTTCTAGTGCTCCTAACTCTGGAATTCGTGATAATGCATCTGCATTCCTGTTTATTCTACCTGGTTTGTATGCAATCTTTATGTGCATGTCTTGTATTTTCATTGCCCATTTTAACAGTCTACTGGATGTATCTTTATGTTTCCATAACCCTTCTAATGGCTTATGGTCTGTTCTAATTACTACTTCCGTTCCATATATGTATGGTTTAAATTGTTTTAATGCAAAGACTATAGCATAACATTCTTTCTCAATTGTTGAGTACCTAATTTGTGCTCCTTTTAATGTTTTGCTTGCATAAGCTATTACATAATCTTTACCCTTTTCCTCTTCTTGTCCTAAGACTGCCCCTACGGCCTTCCCGCTGGCGTCTGTCATGACAATGAACTGTTTTTTAAAGTCTGGGTATCTTAGTATCGGTGCTGTTATTAATTTCTCTTTTAGTTGATCAAAAGCTTTTTGGTGTTCATCTTTCCATCTCTTTTGTGGCTTGTTAATTTTATCGTTAATCTCTTGTACTATTAACACTCCTTTACTCTCTCCCTTTGTTTTGACTCCTTTTGTTAACTCAATTAGTGGTGCTGCTATTTTTGCATAATCTTGTATGAATTTACGATAATATCCTGTGAGACCTAAAAATCCCTGTACTTGTTGTAATGTTTTTGGAACTGGGAATTTTTTAACTACTTCAATTTTATCGGGATTAGGTATTATACCATCTACTGTAACTATATGTCCTAAGAATAATGCTGAAGGTTCTGCCCATTTACACTTAGTGGGTTTTATTTTGATTTTTGCTTTTCTTAATCTTTCTAGTACGTTAGCTATATCTTTTAGATGTTCCTCAAATGTTTTTGATGAAATTAATATATCATCCATATATACTGCGCAATGTTGTACGTCTACTAATACTGTATTCATTAAACGTTGAAATGTTGCTGGCGCATTAGTTAACCCAAAAGGTAATCTTGTATATTCATATAAGCCGTCCTCAATCACAAAAGCAGTTTTTTCCGCATCCCCCTCTTCCATTTGAATTTGCATGTAGCCTTTATTTGCATCTATTACTGTGAAATATTTAGTATCTCTAAGTTTATCATATTGTTCTTGTGCTTTTGGGAATGGGTATGAGTCTTTTACTGTTACATCATTTAATTTACGATAATCAATGCACATTCGAATTTCCCCATCTTTCTTTCTAACTGGTACGATAGGTGATGCCCATTGTGAAAAACTTTGTTTTATTACGCCTGCCTCTTTTAATTCTTTAATTTGTCGTTTTATTTCCTCCCTCAGTTTATATGGTACACTATAGGGTCTCTGTTTTATTGGTCTAGCATTCCCTGTATCGATTACATGTTTGATAATGTCAGTATCTCCTAAATCAAATTCGTGTTTTGCAAAAACATCACTGTATTCGTCAAGTAATATTTGTAGTTGTAGTTGTTGTGTTTCATTTAGATAATTATTATTTATTTTAATTTTATCATAAAATTTGATATTATTCGCTCTACTCTGTTCGACCATTCTCTTCACTGACATCACTTCGTCATCGACATCTCACATACTTCAAATGTTTGCTCTAATTCACCTTTGAACAACTTTCCCAATTTTGTACCTTTATGAATTTTTACTTTATTTCTTTCGTAATTCGCGATTCTTATTGGAATTATCCCATTATTTGGAATTACACACTCGTCTGTTAACATTACATTATGATTTCGTGATATTGCCGTTTCAGGCTCGAAAATGAAAGTGTCCTCACTTTTAACATTAACTTTTACTGGAATTATATGATCACTTTGATACTCTAGTTCAAATGTCTCTAATGCAATTACCTCAGTAAATCTTGCGTCTTGATATATTGCCTTCCGTTTGACTGTACTATCCGTTAAATCGATTACACAGTTTTTTAACTTTTTAGTATGTCCATCCCAAGGACACATACGCATTTACATTCTGCTACTACCTTGAAGACATGTTCAACCACTTGATCCGAAAAGTGGACTGTTAATTCGATATCTCCTTTTAATGGTATGTAATGTGATGATAATGAAATTACTCTATCTCTTGTGCTCACGATATTTTTCTTTTGGTTTCCGGTTAACTGATCTTCACGAATCATAGAAGCTGCTGCTCCTGTGTCACATAATGCCTTTATTATCGTATCATTTATCACTATTTGTAATTTAGGCCTTGCTTCATTTAACCCTTCTAATATGTCGTCAAGTTCTAACCCGTAACATCCATAAGTTTTCCTTGGAACACAATGACAATTACCATTTTCACCTGGGATTCTAATTTCAATGTTGTTTCTCAATTCTGTCAGTTGTTCTCTTTGATTATCATATAACCCAACATGTGGTTGCTCAATATTTTCTGATCTGTTTGTATCGTCCTCTTTCTCATTGGTGATCATTATTTCACCCTCTTCCCTTCGACTTTTCATCCGTTTGATTTCCTTATCGTGCCTCGCAGTGATCAAATATTTGGCTATGAATGGACATAAACATGCTATCATTTTATATGAATTACCAAAAACTTGTCTCAGTTGTCTTAACGAAACTAATGATGAGCAAATCATTTTCAATAGTGCTACTGTATAATATATACCCAATATAGTGGAAAACGTATTTCCGAGAATCGCAAAATATCCCCATATGCTGTATAATACTCTATACACAACTTTCTTGAAGTGCTCTTTTGATAATAATACATCAAAGTTGTAATTCCCTCCATAACTATTTTCGATGATTTTGTTTACCATGATAGAAAGAACTTTTTCTTTTTCATGAGGAAATAACATATGTTTTCTGGCGCTCTCTATCGCCTCTCTCGTATACATCCCATTGTTATCCATTTCGTTGACTTCCTGAAATTCTAACTTTTTCTCAAGTTCAGTTAGTTCTAGTTTTTGTGGTTTAGTCGCTTCTTTTCTATCTGACATTGTAATCCACATATCATCATTTATTTTGTATAATGGATCTAATAGATTAGTACATTTATCAATTTTTCTCGGAACATAGTCTTTATCTGTTAATATCCTTGTTATTGGTTGGAGGTACACAGTTTCTCCTTTATACACTACTGGCAATTCGTTTGTGCACTTATTATTCGTTGCTAAAGATACGCTAACCGGTTTACACTGAAATGTTTGTATCACTTCACCGACAACTCTTGCAAATGTCCCTTTCTCTGCAAATAAAATTGGTGCCATTAAATCTGGGTTTGTGACTGCAACCGCCATCTTTGTCCTTAATATTTCTCTATTAAGTTTACAATCGTTTGCAATAGTTGCTTGGTATACTTTGTCCAATTGTACTAATTGATGATGATAGAAGTAGTCGATTTTATTATTAAAATATGACGCTAGCTTGACGTCGAATTTATCTATTCTTGATTTTGCCTCTTTAATTTCACTTCCGCTGATATAGATTCCCTCATAATTTGTTTGTACAACTGCCTTGCCACATTTTATGCTTTCACCTTTTCCTACAAATCTCATCGCCTCTGTTTCAGAATCTGACATGTATATTGTTGGGGTATCTCTCTCTTGAATTATCGTTGCTCGCCGTTTTTGGTCTTTGATGCTCTTGGATTCTACATCCGTAAACTGTTTACCTCGTATCGTTCTGAATTTCAGTGTCTTTAGTTTAGTTAGATGGCATTCGTATTTGTTCACTTTGTATATGATCATTGACTCGCCCGTATCACAGCTTGTCTCATCTAATGTGCAGAACTTATGTGTCATCATTTTCTTAAATGCACTATCAAATGACGCTTTGAATTTCCTTAATTCAATATAATACTGCCGTCTTACTACAATATTGTCTGCCACATGCCCCCATATTTTATACCTTCCTCCTTCACAATATCCTCCTGTTGATGACCATCCCACGACATTTACTAATTGTCTTACTCGTGCTCCTACCTGAGCATCTAACTCAAATCCATCCGGCGTTTTTATCTTTTTTGTTTTAAATGCATTTTCGCATTCCACTGGCGTTATTATTATTGCTTCTGGTGCCCATGTTGGGGTTAATATTGTTCTTGCCACCTTGTTACACACAAAACTTTCCTCTGAATATTTAACTATACATTCTCCTGCTTCGGTGTGAATGAAATCAGATTCCTGATATATATGGAAAATCTTGGGGTCTGCTACAATTAATTTTGTTGGATTAGCCTCTGGACAATTTTCTACATCCAGCAATGAATATTTTTGTCCCCACTTGGGATTCTGACAGTCATACGCTATGATCGCATTATTCCCTTTTATCAGATCTAATAACAATGTTATCACTATAATTACTATTGACATTGTCGACTTTCTTTCTTTTTGACTTGGTTTCATAGTTGTTTTATTTACTAGATTTTTTACTGTTTCCTCCGTATCATCTATTTCTACATTAATATTATCTTCTACGCTTTCTTGAGCACTTTCGATTAGGACTCTCATCATACAGTGTTTTCCATCCTCCCTTTAATTTTATCCATGGCATAGCATCTATCTTTAGTTTATTATATATCAGTTTTAGCGATATTTTCTATTTGATTCTTTGGATTCAATCGCAAAAGTTTCTTGTATCTTGCTATTAAGTATGCCATTGCCGTAATCACTTTATCTCGATTAACTCCTGTTGTAAATAATATCTTTAACACTGTCTCTTCATTTGCTTCCTCTGCACTCAATTCTCTAATCTCTTTTTCCATTAATTTAATCTTTTTAACTATATTTTCTATTAACGCTGATGGTTTTGCTTCCGGAAATCGTCTCATATTCATTGCTTTAACTAACTCAGTTATCATCTTTATATCTTTATCATTATCCTGATTTTTTGGGACTTCCTGTCTCATATTATTTGCAATATCTCTTAAACGCTCTGCTGCCTTTCTGTCATCTGACTTTTCGGCTATTTCAGATTTTCGAGGCCTTCCTCTACCTCGTCTCATTGTCTCTGCGTCCTGCATATTTGCTTGTTTCGCAATTTTTTCTATTGTCTCATGTAAATTATCATATTTAGTATCAATAGGTTTAAAGATTTCCTCGCTAGCTGTTGGTGACCTCATTGCCCCTCCTGAAGAAGCATCCCACAATCTAAATAATTTATCATAGTCATTTTCGTCGTTTATACTCAATTCTACTGATGGAGTTGGTGTATCAATTTCCTTACTTTCTTGCCTTTCTATTACGGCAGAAATAATATTGTTATCAATGACGTTTACTCCATAGTCAATTATATATTCATTATTCATCATTTCTACACCGTTAAAATACAGTTTTACTTTATCATTATCTCCCAATTTCTCGGGCCAATTGGCTCTGGCCATCTGTTTCACTTTATTCACTTTTGTGCAAACATGTACCCCTGTACTAAGCATAAGTATTCTCGAAAGGTCCTTTGCCTCAATAGTTATATTCAATGACTCATGTAATTTCTGATTTTTTCTCACAAATTCACCATAACACTTTATCATTTCTTTCAATTCTATTTCTAGTTCAAATACTCTTGTCATATTTTGCCTCTTTACCATTAGTGGTATCAAATTTCTCAAATATTCTAAGTCAATTCCTTCGACTTGAACTCTATTTATTATACGCAATGTCTCATTGTCATCATAAGGCCATTTCTCTAATGTCTCTTTCAATTCCTCTTTTAATTCTTTACATCTATTTGCTTCCGCAAGAAATTTCTCATCCGCTTCTCTTGCTTCACGAAACTCATCATTATCTATATCTACATCATTAGTAAAACACTGAAACTCATTCAATGACATTTCTAACTTTCTCTCAATAAGTCTCCCATATTGAGTTTTAAATTCCTTTAATTCCTCTCTCAAACTGTTTATCTCATCATTAGCTGATATCAACTCAGCACTATTAATCTGTTTTATCTCAGGCTCATTTTTAAATCTCACTCTATTAGGCGATTCGCTTCGCACATTGTTACATACTTTAGCTAAGTGCCCATATTTTTGGCAATTATAACATTTGATTTGTCCATTAAAATTTACTTTATCTCTACCATCATTATTATAAGGGCTTCCTCGCCTTTCTCTATATGAATTCTGTCTATATGGACTTGTCTGCCTACGTCTCAAATCATTTGTATTATCTCTATTATCATATCTATTACTTCTATCATATTTACTATTTCTCAAATTATTTCTACTAAAATCGACTCGACTATCTCTCGTATAATTATTTCTATTGTATTCGTATCGATTATCTCTATCAACAGTGTTTCTATTTCTATTCTCAAAGTTTCTGTTTCTCACATTATCAAACCCCCTCCTGTTTTCAGGCGATTGACTTCTGTCCGGACTCGGGCTTACCCTTCGTCTATTTTTTACAAAGTTTAAATATAGTTGCTTCATCTCCTCCCAGGGAATGTTGTCATCTGACTTACCCAACTCAGATTTTACCTCGATGGGTTTTTGAATTTCCATTGCATCTACATGTGAGCTAAATCTGTCTCGTTGTATTGCTTCTATACGCTTAGCTTTATGAACTAATTCATTTAAATTACCATATTCTACCATAATTAATGCTTTATATAAATATTTTTGTATACCATTCCAAAACTGATCCTCAATTAATTTTGCTGTGTGCTCACCTGCACCAAATGCCTTTTTCGCTAACTCCGTAATTGTATATACATATTCACCAACTGATTCTCTAGTACCTTGATATCTGTTTCTAAATTTTTGAACATTTATCTTTTGTAAATCGCTATCGATTACTATTTCTGCTCTCAGATATCTTACGAGTTGATCAAAATTATTTCCTTTGCATTCTAAGTTATTGTATGCCTGTAACGCATAACCTTTTAAGTATAATGGGATTCTCATTTTTAATTCATCAGGTGTCCAACCACAAGCTTCTGCATACTGAGCGATCTCAGTGAAAAAATCGTCGAACTTTTCAGGCTCTCCTCTATATGGTTCTACTGGTAAAATTTTTATGTAATTATTATTATTATTATTCATCCTATAGACTATTCTATTTCTGAGATTGTAAACTATTTCAGGTTGATTATCTATTTTATCTTTTTAAATTATTTAATAATTTTCAAAACTGAATTTATTTATTGATCAATGATATTATTTTTATAAATATATTTTCCCAATATAAAATACTATAACCCTCTGATCTCAATTCCTTACCCCCAAATTGTGAATGACAATAATTGATTTTAAAGTCCCGGTTCGCGGCACCAAATGTTGAGGTCTCGATATTCGGGAACACTCAACTTACTGGTTCTTATATATGTACAAATATATCAAAAGACAAAGTGATTTATAAAACTTTTATTATAAAGAAAAATTTACCAATATGAATTTGTTGCTAGATTACAAAAATCCAAAAATCCTTCAAATATCCGACCGAATATGCTTGTATGTACTGTGTGAATGTTATGTATTCTCTTGCTGTGTTGCGTGTAGGCTTTTGAACGTTTCTGTTTGTCTGTTCGAGTTTTAGCACTAATAAGGATTAACCTTTTTAGTATGTTAACGCGGTTAAAATTTTGGGGCGAAGAAAATGAATTTTAACTCGCTATTTATACTATTTTCGTGTCTGTGAAATTAAATTAATATTTTTATAAGTGTACTTAAAAATAATATATTTTGTAAACATGCTTATGATTGTTATATGACTAAAGTGTTATTATAAAAGCTAAGATATTAATTACTGTTATTTTAAAATATTTAAAATTGTTATTCCTAGAATTTCTTATTAAAAATTTCAAAAATTATTATTATTATTGAAAAATATTATTATTGAAAATTGAATTGCCAATTATTATTATTGAAAAATATTGTTATTGAAAATTTCATAATTGAATTGCCACTTGTATTCGAACATATGTTTTATTTGCTGAAATTAAATAATAATCAATTCCCGTTATTTGTTGAAACTAAATAATAATTAATTCCCGTATGTTTATATTTTACATGAAACATAAAATACATATAACCCCATAAAATAAATAAGATACACTGTAAAATACCGTAATAATAATTGTCATAAAATAATAGTCCAATAAATAATAATTGTCAAAAGCATAACTAATGTACATAAGTCAGTAATCAAATTGTATTGATAATCGTCACTGTTTTGATTTGTCCGGCTTTGGTTATCTGGGTTCCACGTAGATATTGACTCTGAACTTGTTGCTGCCCGTTCTATAGTAGTGGGTCAGTTCAAATTCCTCAATTCTTCTTCCTCTGTCATCCAACATAAGTAAGCTTCACCGATACGTATGTCGAACCATGTTATCACATTACATTAATCAAAAAATGTTCTTTGGTTTACTCGATTATGAGAAAGGTTATTCATGAAGCTAACTTCGACAGCCGTATCGGTAGAATTCACTTCTATGAAATTTAACCGTCTACATTGAGTGTATCTTGTAAAATTGTGGTTATTTTAGGTCTGAGATCTACTCCGATTATTGTTCTAATGTAATGTATTATAGTGATTTTTAATGTGAAATTAGATTGTGTTATTGCATTGAAAGTCGGGAAGAGTGCTTGCTTACGCGGTCACTACGACAAGCCTTACTGTTGTGTTGAGTCAACATTTTTACTGCTGACCTGTAATAGATAGGTAGAGTCAGACGGAGGGGTCTTATCGACTCAACTCCATGGCAGAACCATGAAGTGGTGCGACCTCCGAATGACCTGAAAAAAAAATTTATAATACGGATAATGCGTGTCTGCATGTGAAACAACTAAATTTGATTTTAGATAAGGTTGAATGCATAACTGATCAGAGACGCAGATAAATCAATGTGTCTCTGAACACTCTTACATTCAATAAAAATTAATAAAAAGGCATAAATGTTGGTATAAAATATAATGCAAAATTACATACAACCATAAACTTACTGTTAAAATTCGGATTTTTTTCAAATAGATAAAACAAATTTGTCATAAAGAGTGTTTTTGTGACTGAAATGCGTTGGTATTTTTGTGTGTGCAAGTACACGTGTATGTATTGATGCATTAAAACAAACTCTAATTCTTTTTATTCTAGAATTTTCTTTTTTCTATTTTTGATGATTTTAATGGCAATTTACTGCCTTTATTTTTATTTTTTAATAATTTTTTGTTAAATTTACCTCCATGATGGATTTGGAGCAATTCCAGAACATTCCATATTAAATTAAAGTTAATTTTTATTTTAATAATGTTTTTCTAAATTCTTTTTCTAAATTTTTATTTTTAAAACTAATTAGTTTATTTTTACTAACTTTTGTTGATTTACATGTCTTTTATGATGGAATGTCGCCATTTTTATGAACTGTTCTGGAATTTCATCTAGAATTTAATATTTTACTATCTTTCGATGTCATTCGAGTCTGTTTTTGTAAATTTTTATGTTTCTTTGTTATATTTGAGTTAGTTTTCTTGTAATACTTTTTGCATTTGTGAGATTTTATTTAATTTAAGTGTTTTTATTTTTTGTTGTTTTTCTCTTAATTAATATTGTTTACTTGATGTATTTTATCTTTATATTTAACTAAACTTATTGCTAGGTATGCGTGCTATGTACCAACACACCTTAGTCACAAAATAAAGTTTTGGGTCTAGAATTAAGTTTTAGCCCAACAATTACTTTTAACTCTGATCGCTAGTTTTCTAAAATTCAGGACAGTGGTCGTTAATCGTATATTTAAAATAGTAGCTAATACCTGGAGCCTGATGGAAAATGTGAGTGCCAAGGGCCGACCGCGTGGAGTCAGGCTTTAGAGACTTCCATGTATTGGTGTTATATGAGAAGAGTGGCTAAGTAACGTTCAGGGCCAAGTGACATAAGGGATTAGAAGTATTAGAAACTCAATATTACCCTTACTCTTCCTACTTTACATACTACTTCATGTTACTCCTATTGCATCTTACTCTTCATAATACTAATGCCCCTTACCCCTCCTATCATTCTTACCTTTCCTTATAGTCCTTATTACCCTTTACTTTTCCTACTACTACTTACCCCTCATATTACTCCTTATCCCTCCTATTACTCCCTACCCTTTCTCATATCCATTCATTCATAGACCCACAACTACTTTAGCCCCTCATAATGAAATAGATATAAATTCAGTCCTAAGATCAGAAAGTCATTAATGCATCGCAAATTCCAAAACAAAGACCAATCAGAATACCCTATCAAAATCCCATAATGAAGATTGTTGGGCTATAAACCGGGATACCTGAATTTTTCTGTAAAATAACTAAATAAAACCTTGTGTATAGCATCAAATTGGGGGTAATCAGTCAAGTATTAAGGCAAATAAAGAATAAGGAAAGGAGAAATAATAAATAAAATCACCATAACGAAATAGACATCAGATAACTCTTAAACAAACAGAACACACAACCATAGCTGATAGGCAAAGCAAAAAAGCTAAGAAAAATAAAGCAAATTTAAGAAAAACAAAATATTAATAATAAAACAAATGATAATCAACAGAAGACGATAATTAAGAAAAACAAAAAAGAATAGAATACCAAATCACAAACAGAATAACCAACAAGATCAATCAAAAGAAAGAGGAAAATAAGAAAAATTAAATAATTTAATAAATTACAAAATAAAAGAAATAAACAAGAGAAAAAAAGAATAAAAAAGAGAAAAAATACAACCTTACACAATATCTGGATCCTGATTGGACGAAAATTAGTATATAAGAAAGCGACTTGACTGATTCCCTCAATTCTTAAATATTTTATTCAGGTCAACCGTTAAAATTCTAATTCCGGTCAATCATTAGGGATAATTTCAACATTAAATCTAAATTCTGAACCTTATTGTCAATTGTGAATCGCAGTATAGTACTCGACTCGAGAATTTCTGACTCGTCAAATAAGAATTAGCAAGAATGTATATTTTTGATTTATTTTTATTTTATGTATATGCAATTATTTTACTATGTAACATTTAAATAGGTTAAAATATCAACAAATGTTCTCTCTTTGTTCTCTTCACATCATTTATTTAAACTTAGCAAATTAAATTAATTGTTGATGATTTTGCGAAGAATAATTTGTACGTGTTCTGGACAACTTCTATGAATGATGAATGCATCTGAGATATAGAAGCAATGGCTGGAGAATGTTAGGAATCGATGAGCAACTGTTATGACTCCGTTGAAAAATGATTGATCATTCTCCTGAGACGGGAAATATCGGAATGAGAATTGCAGGTAGGAATTAGAAGGCGGTTGGACTCCAGATCAATTTTATCGAGAACGATCGGATACACCATAGCAACAAATGATGGTCAGGAACATGAGGAGTTAGTCCTGGGAGAGAAGGAGGAAGTGAGGTTTAGGTGAGAGAGAGGAAACCCCGGTAAATGGGGGAGTCGAAGATATTTCGAAGCGAGCCAGGCTAGGCAATGTTCACTGGAATCTGTGTTATGAGGAGAAGATGTGTTGATACTATTAGATATCGGATAGGCAAGCCGCTCAGGCAGGATTGATCGAGAAAGGAGAATATGCTGCCAACAAGGCATGAATCACTTTAGAATAAAATTAGTTTCCGAGAATTGTGTATCGAAATTTTTATAATCATGATTTTATTTTTAATTTATTTATCATCAATATGTGTGGCGAGACCCGTTTGGGAAGACGTTTGGACGTCGCTGGTACTTATGCCGGTGGTAATCAAATTGTTTTCGCAGATAGGCACGCCGGAGGTGCGATTAGATGTGGGAAGTTTAAAATTTGCTTGTTTTTGGAAATGATAATTAGGGAGCATCGGTTCTTCAGATCAGTAATGTGCATTGATTGATGAATGTATATGCCAGATCCGTTCCATCAAGCAATCACTTTCGTTGGATAGGTTTAATAAGCAACTCACTACACGCGAACATCTTTGCCAAAGAAGCAATAAATCCAACGGTAACACTTGATCTCATCGAGAAATTGGTCTAGACGCGTATTTTCTGAGAGGATGTTGACCAGAAAGATTTGCAGCACTTTCCGATAAGTCGACGTATTCCATTAAAATCCATCAATTTTCCGCGGATAGCCGATGCAAGTATTAACAGTCTGCCCATGATGTCATGTAGAATCAGAAAACATAGCATAAACAATAAGATTTCCATTTTCTGACGACCATCCCCGATTATCGCCACCGTTGAAGGAATTGACACAACATCCGGTCTATTCTTGGAAATTTTCGTAGGCTTTGTCTCATCCAAAAATTGACTGGGAGAAATAGTCGCCGTCACTCATCGTCACGAATGAGAGTAAACAGGATGCACTGTTGAATATCGACTGGCGAACAATTTTAGAGATACACCACTTCATAATCGTCAGATATTGTAAACAATTTGTAGAGATTGAATATCAACGTTGAATATAAACAACAATTAATGCCGCCATTGCTTAATTTCCAAGTCTAGTCACAATGTTTATGGCTATCAATAATCAGAGTCATCATCTAATTGATCTTGAAATTACATTAAATCTAGTAGAATTGTTTATTTCATACATAATTAATGTCACAGCGTAATTAATCTTAAATCCAGTTGAAATGTATAGTACAATAAATAAGTATAATTGCCATTTAGTTGATGTTAAAATAAGTCGAATGGTAGAAAAATTAGATGATAAGTCGAATAATAAAAATATCGTTTTAAAGGCGAATTGCGGTAAAACTTCTGTTTAAGTCAAACAAAAGGGTGAGAATTCGATCACCCGCCCCTGCAAGTTTTTCCCTTCAGTTAAATTGATTTATTTTGGTCTAACAATGATTAATCTCGTAGAACCAAATTTGTAGTTGGGAAAACTTATGGTTGCATTGAAGTTAGTTTTCTTGGTTTCATTTACTCCCATGCCGTTTCGCATGGTCAAACATAGTTAGACCCCACTCTAAGATGGTTACAAATTTTGGGGAATCAGCCGTAGGATAAAAGGTAAAGTAGACACATGCAGTTCGTGATCAAATCTCGCTCTCGATGTTCTGGGAAGTTATGATTGGTTTGGATAGATACGACGAGTAAAGGTCCCGTCAGTTTGTAGTAACAATAGTGAGAATTTACGGGGAATAATTAATTGAATGTAAGCGAATGGGGAGTAGTGCCACGACTGAGAAAGGCCCGATTGCTCATTGGTCAAAGCTGTTTGATTGAACACACCATGACGTTTTTTTTTGAATTTTCAGCTTATGTCGGAACCTAACCTTCCATCACGCGGCCCGAAACCCTGCTTTTCGTGTTCCGATAAAAATGAAAAAATGCGTCAATTAAACGACTATATCGTGGTTCTGAAGAAGCGTATCGACACGCTAGAAAGCACGTGGTTCTCCCCGCCACTTATGAAGGAAGCCAATAAAAAGATTTTACGGCTCGAGCACTGCCGCGACAGCATGCTCGAGGAAAGTCGATGCCAACGCCTCACCATCAAGGCCCAGTCTAAGGTCCTTCATCGAATTTATTCTGAGGCAAAATTAAAACACTGTATCAGCGAATTTCCGCTTATCGATAAGCTGAATGTGTTCCCAATTCACCATCGGACAGACGAGGTGATCACCCAGTCCACCTCGCGATGCCACAGTCACGGCCCAGAGAATGAGTACATCATCTTCACGGGAACTAGTCGAGTGCAGCTTACTCACACGAATACTACGATACTACTAGCCGCTCCAGCGAATCCGAATATCATTCCAGTTCAATCAAATTCCCAAAAGCGAAAGCGCTTAACCTGAGCGGAACGATCAAAGAAACGTCGAGACGAAACCGCCGCATTGGAAGTGTCTCTATTCGCCGTCACTGAGGCCAGGAAAAATCAACCACAGCCTAGCCAAGTCGCATCAACTGCTGCTTCATATAGGATGATCCCGACTACCGCATCCGCACTCATTCACAATCCATACCTGCAGACAAATATCGCCGCCATGATAGAAGAGGGCGAAATGCTACCGACGAATTAGAGCTCGTATGAAATCGAAAAATGTACGCTTGCGAATTAGACCGCAGCTAGCGTCAGAATCGGAGTGTATTGATTAACAGTGATGGTGTGAATTGATTTATTAGTGTTCTTAATTGCTGAATGTTTAATTTGTAGCGAACCATATATAATTTCATGTAGAATGTCTAGTGTTGTTGTGTTTGTTAAGTGATTCATAACCATAAAGCATTTCTTAATTTGAAAGTCGCGCCAAAACAATGGGAAATTAGAAACGACCTCATTTGGACCAGGGGTATAGTAGAGAAGAAAGGTACTTAATAAGACCGATGTAAGACCTTCTAACGGCATTCAGGACCCCGAATGGCGAATATTGGGAGGGGCTCACCTGCTGATGAATTCCAACCCATGTGTACAGTACCAACATGATTCGTTATCATGGGTACACATGAGGGAGAATAGTGACAAATCATAATGGGCGTTTAGGAAAGAGTCACCTATGGAACAACTATCATCACCCTTAGTAACCACCATCGCGACACACCCCTAAGCGCCCAACAAGATGGATATATACTTAGTGTAGTACAATGCATTACTTTATTATACAATGCATAAATATTATAACAGTGACTCAGGGCAAGTCGAAAAAGAAATGTTTGTTGTGAGTGCTCCAAGTCCTCCAGCCAGAAGACTGAAGAAGGGAAAGCCTTAGAGAATGAAGGGTTGAGATCTTCTCCCCTTATGCATTAACTGGCAGTTTATAATTAATAATAAAACTGATTTTTTTAACACTTAATTTAAGAACTTAAGAACCCTAGGATAATTACCTGTCACGATATGAGGCCGCGATAATGAGCATAATAATGCTAATCCAACGACTAAGGGAAGATGTGCGCTGGTTGCACGAAAATAATTTCCGCTGCTACTAGTCATGGTAACGTTACTACTACTGATGAAAGTCTTAATAATGATGGTGATCAGATCAAATAAATATATTGGTTATAATAGCTTTAATAATATAAATAGAGTCGTAAAATGGTAATCTTTGGTAAACGTACAGTTAACAAAATTCCAGCCCTCAATGAAAATAATGTTAATAACCATAGTGCTACAAATGAGGAGGGTATTACACGCCGTAAGAATACTGACGATAGAACTGATGGAGATAGTGATGAAGTTTGAGGACTAGTCATCAGAGTGAATATTTGTTATTGATGATCCTAGTAAGGATAAAAATCAGATTAGAAGTACCCGCGGGTTATACCGAATTTTACAAACAACCACAGAGGGGGATGCGGGGGATATATGGGTGCGGGTTATATCAAACATTTTTTACATGTATTGGTTATTTTACTATATTGGTTAATCTTTACACAAAACTTAAAAAACTGCGTGTATATGAGGGTGCAGGTTACCTGCGTATGCGGACTATATGCCGAAAATCTATGGTAACATTAATCACTCTACTACTACTAGTATTGATACTGGGGTTAGCAATCCTGAGTAACCGTACTCAATTAATAACGAAAAAGTGAAATTTGAGGATTATAATAATATAAAACGAAACAATTAATTGTAGAATAATAAAGTATCAAGTTGATAGAGAACTAAAGAGACTAAAAACCATGTTAAGTGGGAATAAAGTGATATACAGTGTACAGTGTGAAAATAAACCCAAACTCAGTAACTCACCTTTTAGACTCCGCTAGGAAAAACGAAGAAGTGAGACTTTGGAAGATGAAAAGACATAAACAGAAAAGGAAGCAAATGCATGAAGACTATGAGGACACATGTGTATCAAAAAGGCTAAACGAGGATATTAGTAAAGGATAACAGTCAAGATTTGAAGGAGAGAACTTTGATTAAATTAATTGTTCTTGGAATTGACATATTATACTTTAAATAATCCTAAATAATTTGAATAATTAAATCCAAATCAGTACTTCATTCCCCTTCGATAAAGTTTTACACCGATGTACTGAATTAGGATTCTCCGAGATCCCGCAGAGAATATTTGCTTAAAGGAATCAAAACATGAAAATATTGTTTATTTTTATTTAATTTTATCACAAACATTTATGTAATAGCAGCTGAAATGGCTGTAATTTATTTTCTAATTCAAAAAAGATTAATAAAAGGTTTTCACTGTTTAACAGAACACGATTTTGCTATTTAAAATTATATTATTTTTAGGAATCATTGATATAATGTATTAAGGCAAATATTGGTCTTGGTATTTCATCTATTTATGTTGATAGGTCTCCAGAAGAGTATTGAAATGGTTTATAAATAAACAACGGCTCAAAATTGTCTGTATCGGGTCATATTTTATAGTCAAAGAAAACTTCATCTGCATAGGGAGCCAAGAGTAAAAAAATATGATATAGGGCATTGTCAGATAGAATACTTAGATGAAATATCACTGAAAAATGAAATCATGTATATTACATATTTAGTAATATTTAGGCAGGAACATTAGATCATTATTTAAAGGTTCTTTCAGCACCACATAAAAACAACAATCTCCCCAATCATACACCGTTCCGATTTTAATATCGATTTGTTGCATAGGAACTTGCTTTGACTTTATCATTTTTTGTATTTTTAACTCATCGGGCCCCGATTGAACAGGTCTGACATTCGGTGCAGTTGCCACCGTCACGTGGGTCAGCAAATGAAACTCATCTAAATTTATAGAAATATCAAATTAGGAAAATATATTTCAAATAAGAGGACATCCATACATTATTTACACATCGATGGAGAAAAGCGGGGGGGATGTCACAAGTGGCAGGTTTGCGTACGAGGTGAATGTTCCAACTATGATTATGCACGGAAAAAAAATGATATAATTATTAACACGATCTGATTTAATAACATGTAGTGGGAGGGCCCCTATATTATATTTTGCCGTATGATCTGTATATTATTACATAGCTTCTAAGTGGTAGGTGCATCTGACACTGCTGCACTTAGACTTCTCAATATTCTAAGTCTTTTGCGTACATCAAATATGGATAGCCTCTTAATGTATTTCTATACTGAGAGTAGGGGTAAGGTGGGGGAGGGGGGTCTAATAATGTACGAGATTCAAAAAGGGGATAGAGGTGTAAAAATGGGAGTTTTGCATACATAATACATGTATGGCCGCTAAATACCAAAGAAAGTCATTCCTGCAATGTTTATTTCTTGATCTAAATATTCAAATATCTTGATCTAAATTAGTTCACTCCAATACGAACTAATTTCTCTCCATCTCTTTTTTTCTCTTATCCCTCTTCTCTTTATTTATGTTTATCACTCGATGTTTCAAAAAATGTAAAATCCAAACAAATTACTATACTCTACTATATTTTTCTAAATGATTCCGCTATCGACAAGTTATATTAAAGTTTATCAAATTATGATTTCTAATTTCCTCATAGTCATAACTAATTTGCATTATTTCTTTAATCTGTTATTCAATTTAAATTTAATTTTAAAGCTTAAAAAGGTAAACTATAAAATATTATGATTATTACAAGTCCAATAACGAATAACAGTAAAATCCTTTACTTTTATTTACCTTTAATCTATTTTCTTTGATATTTATTTCCATTCCGTCTATATATCAAATTTGTTATGTAACATATTTGGAAAAAGATCTATAATAGTAATAAAAATAAATGAAAAAAGAAATATAAAATTATTAATTGCCTAATGCATTTGATACATAATAAATATCAAGAAATCCGAACATATGGAATTGTTGGGGTTCAACAGGAGAGGCACAAAAATGAGGTGAAAAGCGATAAAAACACCAAATTCAAAATAAAATTTAAAGTACAAAATATTAAATTAAAAATCAAAAAATTTTAAAAATGAATAATTTCCGGGGGAAACTGGTATTGGCGGATGATAAATAATCAGACGAGTTCAACTATAATAAAATAAAATCAATGGTGGGTCCCTAAAAGGAATAAATTACAAAAAAACAAAAATTAATTAAAAATTAATTAACTAATGGAGAACCCGAGCTAATGGGAAACCCGAGCTAATGGGAAACCCGAGCTAATGGAGAACCCGAGCTAATGGGAAACCCGAGACAATGGAAAACCCAAGCGATTTGAGAAAACCTGAATTAGCAATCGGATTTTGGAAAGGCAATTCAATTAGCTGAATAAAATAAAAGTGACGCGAGCCGTCAAAGAAAAAGGGGCAATTTCCGTAAATTGAATTAGAGCTACAATAGGATGCCCAGGGAGAAGTTAGATCCAAACTAATTTGCAAAAATTAAGTCAATTACCAAGTGGGTATAAAAGCAACTTCCAAGAAAACAAAACTGCCAGTTGGTCGAAGAAAAGAAAATAGAAGTTTGACGAGAGCGAAAAAGGAAACATTAAAGTTAGTAGAAAATAAATAATTTAAAAATCGAACGTACCAGAAAGGGACATCTCCCGTTGGAAGATCTATCCCTGCGTGAGATTTGTTGGCAAATTGAAAAGTGCAGACAAAACCTGATTGTATCAAGTGTGAGTGAACTAATAAAAAGTGTGAAAGTGTAACTGCTTCAGTGTTGAATAAAAATTTTGTGTTGGGTTGCTTATTTATTTTGAAAAGAACACAAAGGAGTCAGATAGTAGTACCTACTTACATTGAAAACACAACAGAATGGAAGATGGCGAAAGGATTACGAGATCTAGATTAAAGATTTATCATTAAAGCAAGAACAAGCATGCTTGATGTCAATATGAAACAAGCAAACTAAGGAGGGATATTAAGCAACACAAAATGTGGAAAATATGATGACAAAGAATCAGCAAGTCATGTAATCAATCACTGTGCATCGGGACAATGGAGTAGAGTTGAAAAACACAATTGCATACTAAATATATTAGATGAAATGCTTAAAAAAAGAACATAAAATTTGAAAAAAAACCATTTCGAAAATGATTTTGAAAATTGGCACAAGTAGTACAACCTATTTTGAGTCATTCAAACTTGAGTCATTCAAATATGTAACTGGGACTTAACAATGATTGTCATTTTTCGAGGACTTAAAGAGCGTTTTCCTGACAGATTGCAACATATATGAAAAGTGATAGATTCTTAAAAGCTTTAAGCTGGTGGGTCCCTTTAATTTTTCGAAATATAAATTCGAGATTGTAGATTTTCTAGAATAATTATGCTTTGTCTGCGTTACAAATCTGATACCTCTTCATCTATAATTCCATATAGTTCCAACTTAAAGCTATGGACAGAATCTGCAACTACTTGTTGGGGACAGAAAGTACTCCAGTAGAAAGTACTCTGTGCTAATATATGTCGCACTGCAAGTAGATACTTAAAATAAAGAAAAATACGTCAAATAAACACAAAGTCAAAAAGACTAAAAAATTAATAACAAAATTAATTTGAGAAAAATAGACACACATAGGACAAATATTAAGGGCACTAGCCGAAATTAGATGATTTTACTAAAGAAAATATTTTTGATGAGAAAAATGAAATACTACTACTGTGTTTCGTCAAATACGAACCCGAGAGTTTTAAAGGATGAAAAATAATAGAGGAGGCTTCTAATGAAGGATTTTTTATGAACGAAAAAAGTATACACTAACAATACTAATACTTTTTATTCATCAATAATAACGCAAAAATCGTCGTTCTCATACACAATTTTTTCATTGACAGTATAATCAAATGGAGATAGTTGGAAGGATTGGGATGCAACTGAACTTTATTCCTATTTTGGATGCTTGATTTTAGCGGGTGTTTATAAGTCAAAAAATGAAGAAACTGAAAGCTTATGGCATGAAACTACGGGTAGACCTTTGTTACGTGTAACCATGCCATTGAAAAGATTTGAAAATATTTCAAAAATTCTTAGATTTTGATAAAAAAGAAACCCGGTCAGAAAGACGTATGAATGACAAATTTGCGCCAATCCGAGAATTGTGGGATGCATGGAGTGAAAGGTTACCCATGTTTTATAATCCATCAGAGAATGTGACAGTTGACGAACAACTACTTGGTTTTCGTGGTCGATGTCCTTTTCGCCAATATATGAAAAGTAAACCTGCGAAATATGGGATTAAATTTTGGATTGCAGCTTGCAGCAAGTCTTACTACGCTTGGAAAATACAGCCCTATTTAGGAAAACAACCGGATGCTGCTCCTGAAACAAATCAAGGTATGAGAATTCTACTAGATTTAGTGAGGGGTTCAAAGGTCACAACATAACACTCGACAATTTTTTCACATCATATCAGCTTGGCCAAAAACTCCTGGAAAAATCTATAACAATGGTGGGTACACTAAGAAAAAATAAACCAACAATCCCACCAGAAATTTTGAATACAAGATCTTTGCCACAATATACATCAAAATTTGTTTTTACAAAAGATACAACACTAGTATCTTATGTACCTAAAAAATATCGATGCGTAGTGATGCAAAGTACTCTACATTTGTCTGATGAAGTTATAACTAATGAACCTCAACGTAAACCTGAAATTATCAAATATTATAATGCCACAAAAGGCGGAGTGGATACTTTAGATAAAATGGTATCCTGTTATTCTACAAAAAAAAATCTAGAAGATGGCCATTCGTTGTTTTTTGCAATATGTTAGATATATCTGCTTACAATGCTTTCGTACTTTACAAGGAACTTGATTTATCTTGGAATTGTAATAGTTTGAGTAAGAGACGTTTATTTTTGGAAAAATTAGGTGATAGTTTGATAAAACCTCAAATGCTAAGCCGACATTTACCTAGAAGACTTGCCGCGAGAAATATTATTCAGGAAGCTCAAAGCAACCAAGATGATGCTGGCGGATCTTCGAAGCCTACAGCTTCGAAAAGAGGCATGTGTTCTACTTGTCCTATCAGAACGGGGAAAACCACAATAAAATGTAATAAATGTAAAAATTATGTATGCAAAAACCATGTAAAATATATTTGTCCTGCTTGTCATAATAATTGGAAAATTAAAGAAATTTATTATGTTAAGTTCATTTTATATTATTTTGGTTAAAATTTTGAATAGTTTTTTGAATTTTTATTTTTGTTTTATATATTTGAATGTAAATAAAAAACTAATGAACTTAAAAAAAACTTTTGTTTTTGTTACATTTTGATACAAAAATATATGGTAGACATTTTTGTCCTTAACGCGGTTAGCGTTGGTACAAATGAATACCATTTGAAGGTTACGGCAAGTACATAAAAAAATTCACGAAATTATATCTATAACAGCTTCAAAAATGTATTTAACTGACAATTTAATAAATCTTAATGTTTTCTAAAGTATATTCTAAATGACCTGACATTCATAATAAATACGAAATTTTAATTTAAAAAAATATATTATCATAAAAAGATTAAAAATCATTTTTAACAGTTTAGAAAAATGTAAACTTAATTAAAAATATAACTTTCTTGTACATAACTTATGCCCTTTGATGTAATATAATATGCGGCTCTTCGTTGAGTAAACTGCGGCTCATTGATAATTGAATTTTTGATAATTGAATTTGAAAATTGAATTCGATTTTTTTATTTTGAAATTTTTTCAACTGAATTTTTTAAAAAAAAATTTTTTGTTGCAATTGTATTTTCATGGTTAGTTCATTTTTACCTGTGTCACAAAATAGGTGTAAACAGAATTAAAATTTATAGTGACATTCGATGGCGGTATTTAGAATCAAAATTTAATATTTCCTTATTACATTCTACCTTGTTTGATTCTTTTTATAAGCAATATTTAAATAATACATGTCTCACTACACTATATACCAGGGGTGGGCAAGTGCGGCTCTTTGATAAGCCATGTGGCTCTCTAGGACCTCATGCGTGCCCACCCCTGTAATATATACAACCACTTCCACTTCCACTGTATAACACTTTTTATAATTCAAAAAATCAATAAATTTTATACATCGGTTTGCAAGGAATAAAAACTATTATAATACAAATTGGTGTGCAAATCTATGAATGATATATGCTTTGTCAACAGTTATTTTAATTTAATTTATGAATTGTTTTTCTTAGATATTTTACGATTTCAAGTTTTAATAATTTTTAAATTAAATTTTAGGTTTTACATCATTAGTCGCTTATTTTTATTTTATTTATCCATACTTGGCTAAAATAACGAATATTTATTAAATAAAATATTTAGGTATTATTTCCAAATTCCTAAATTATAAAGTTAAATGAACATTTTTCTATTAATAACAATTTTAAATGAAATTCATTTTCATTATTTTCTTTTTATTTTATCGACAATTCATACTTTTAAATAAATTGAATTCAGCACTGTATTTGGTATTATATTCTTAATTTTAATCTGCAACTTTTCTCACAAATAATAAAAGTTTGAAAAGTTTTTATTACATGAACTATTTCTACGAATTGAAAGTTTATTATTTGTTGTATTTGTGTGTTCAATTTATTTTTTCTACTACTATTCAATTTCTATACAAAAGATTTCCTTCTATGCAACATTAAATTTTCACACACAATTTGTTTGTATGTTTCAATAATATAACTATAATGAATTTTTTTTAATATTGTTAGGGATTGGCTTGGAGCTTGAAATAATAAAACAATAAAAATTACTAAATTTAGAAATAGTATATTAAAATTAATAAACAATTAATTAAAATAAAATAAAGATATAATTAAAATACTATAAATAGAAATAGGTTATATTTAGTAATATTTAAATACGGTGATACTATAAATAGTAATTATGATATTACTAATAATATAATAAACAAATATAATTTAATATAAATAACGGTTCAAAATCAGAACCAGGGACGGAAAATTGGAGACAAAGAAAATCGAGAGCTGAAACTAAAAAGAGTAGATTAGAAAAGAATCGTATGACAAATTAAAAACGTGATCACTGTGAGGATAATTAAAAATATCGCCGGAGAAACAAATCAGTTTTGGTTTAATTAAAAACGTAATTAAAGAATCACTGAGAAGATCTGATTGTACGATTGTGATCAGTAAAATTGAAATAAATTGTCGAACAAAAAATTCCAACGGGAGAGAATTGGAGACTGCAATTGAAGAGGAGAAGTTCATTGTTTCAGAAGACTAATATTCAAAGTAAAAATATTATTGTTTGTGTGAAAAAGGATAAATTAATATCCTTGTGTTAATTGTCATTTGAAATTAAATAAGCGAACACAAAGCACAGATAGAGGCTTTCGTGTTTCCTGGGAGCCCCAAAATCAGCCCTCTTTCTATTTGAGTTGCGATCGTTGTGATACACAGGAGCCATCGATCTCTTGCAGGCTGAGATAAACAGCAGGGATTAACAAATCCGTACATTGTATTTTTCTGTTGAACAATAGTAAAAGATTTAATTGTTGTAAATTATTTAATAAAAGATTTGAAAAGAAGAAAAGTTGATTTTTGATTCACTTATTAAATAAAATACGCGCAACCACATTAAATATTTTATATTTGTATTTATATTTTATCTTATTATTTATTGGAGTCATAGTGTTAAGATTAGTAGCCCCCATATTTTCCATCTTAACACTTTGGTGAGCCCAACGTGATACAATTTTCGGGGGGGGGGGATAAAAATATTATTTATAAAAAGACAAATATCTTTGTGAATCATTGAGTTAAGAAATAGGAGAGTAATAAATTTTTCACCAGGCAATAGAAACCAACAAATAATAGCAGAAATAAATAATTTACAAAATCTAAATGAGAATAATTTATAAAATAATAATGTGCCAGTAGCTCAACCACCAGCGGTAGATTTTATGAGATATCCAACAATACCGATTAAACCATTTAGTTGGAGCCCAGGAGAGTTTCCAGAATTTATGTCCGAATATTTTCAGCTAGTCAGAGCATTAGGATTTTCGGAACCGGTAATGATTTTTAAATTACCTTTATATTTAAAAGAGATGGCACGGGAAATATATAATGATGCTATAATTGCCGAGCATCCAGTTGAATGGAATGTATTGAGATTAGCGCTACAAAACAGAATATTACCGGGGAATGCAACTAGAGTGCTGAGATAACAGTTTTATAACAGGCGACAAAATTCGGGTGAGCATGTTGGGATATTCTCATATCAAATAATGATGTTAGCAGAGAGAGTTTGGTAATAGGGCAGCCTGGAATGATGCAACTATTAGTAAAAGAGCATTAGTAAAAGACCAGTTTTGGTCAGGGTTATCGTCAGCAATGAGAAATGCACTCAGTTTGCACATAGGGGATAATTTAGAGGAATTAACCCGCAAAGCATGTTTAATTGAAAGTAGCATTGAAAAGTCAAGTAATTTTGCAATTAGTAGTAATAAGTCCCGATATTGAGTGTTTCAATTGTCATAAAAAGGGACACATATCGAAAGATTGTAAAAGTAGGAATAATTCTCCAGCGGACAAATTATGTACCAAATGTGGGAGAAATAATCATGTGGTATCAAACTGTAGAATTTCAGACCTAAATTGTGAGAAATGCAAGTGCAAGGGACACGTAGCGTCAGTTTGTAAAACTAGTTTTGGGGGGAATAACTCAAATAATAATAATAATAGAAATAGAAGCCCCGATAGGAATTTTCAAGGTAGTAATAATAATAATAATTTTCAGAGTAGAAATAATAATTTTAATAATAATATAAAAGGGATAAAGTAAATTCGGGGGGGGGGGTAAAATTAAATGTCATAAGTGTGGAAAATTTGGTCATATTATGCGTTCATGTCCACAAAATCAGTTAACAAATAACAATGGTAGTAGTAACAATGGTAATAATCGATCGAAGCAGACAACGTTTGCAGTGAATTCAGATCATAAATTAACATATTTGCAGCAGCTTGAATTAGAAATTCAAGAAGAGAGAAATAGGTTATAAGTCTAACGACAAATGAAATTGATGGGTACAACAAAGACGAAGCTGTTTATATGATGTCAGCCAAAAAGAGGCGAAATAAAAATAATTGTGCAGAACTTGAAGTTTTGATGTTTCAAGAAAGTCCACAGGAGGACAAAGAAGAAAAGACTATGGTCATAGAACCAGAGGTCTGCGGGGGTTTACAGGTTTCACCCAGGAAAAATCGAGTGGCTATGGTCATGGAGCCAGAAGCTAACAGAGAAATAGAAGGTTTACCGGTTTCATCTGTTAAAAATCGTAAGGCTATGGACATGGATCCAGTAGCTAATGTAATTGCTCCAACAGAGGTTTTGGAAAAAAGATGAGCTTCGGTCAGTGAGCCGGAAGTTCTAATAGCCACATCATCCATGTGAGGTGAGTGTGGCAGTGAACCAACAAAGGTTAGAGAAGCATCGTAAGAGGAAGTAAATCCCATCGATGACTGCAGAGAGCTATTACTACACAAGGGCGTATGGTAAAGAGAAGTGAGGCAGAAATTATAAAATATTCGTTTAAACCCCGTTAATGAGAATGAGGTTGACAAAGTAATGGATATCATATCAGAATTAGACAGAAATGATGAATATCATCCAGAATTGAGAGAAATTCTGAGAAATATAGGGTTAAAATGGAAACCAAAAGAGAATCTGGAGGATTCTACAGTTTTTCTATCTCTCCCAAAGGGTTGTTTTTGTAGATATACAATTAACTCAATCGAAAAAGTAGAAGCATTGGTAAAGAAAGTTTCTGAGGTCAACCCTCGATTCAGATGCAAATTATATTTATTGAGAGAAAAATTATTAGAAGGAGAAACGCTGTTAGATTGTGGTATACTACCAGGGAAACATATGCTTATAAAAGCAAAGTTTCACAAGTAAACTGTTACAGTAGTGGACTTGATAATGTCCTTACAATAAGCGAGATAGAAATCGATCAATTAAACCAAGTATCAGCCGTACCACATAGATTGGGAATCGAGTTGATGAAAAACCCAAGAGATGGGGAAGCCATTAAGATGATAATGGATTAGATACTGGAGTTGCGAATCACAGTAGATACTCTTAGAGAGATAATGCCATTGGTCGTGCCCTTATTAAAATAGACATCACAATTTCAGACACAAGCAAAGATGCTGCTGATTAAAAATGCTATCAGGCATTTGGAAGGTAGACAAGGTCCAGTAATGTTAGATATCAGGATACCAAGGAAAGGACACCTGATACAACAATTCTCATGTTATCATAAAGTAAAGAAACTGAGAAAAAGAATATCAGAAATAGTAAAAGAATCATTCATATTAATGATACATGGTTGTCAGGTGGATGACGACGAATTTCTAGTAGAAGTTGGATGTTTTCCCCAAGAGGAAACAATCGTATTAATATTACTGGTAGAGTTTCCAGAGGATCAATGGGCAACTTTGAGATTGCCAGATAATGCGGAAATGGAGGATGAAACAGTACATCCAGAGCAAAACCAAGCAGATACTCATCAGGAGACCGTAACTACAGTAGATTTAGATGAAGAGATTGATAGATATCTAAAGAAACTCGACAACACAAAAGATGAGTTAGTCGAAATATTTCCAACAGAGGAAGATAAAAACATACAATTAAATCGTGGTGAAACAAACATCGGAGCTAGTACTTCGCAACAGATCGAGCCACCAAGAGAAGGAGTGAGCCCGAAGTTTGTCGAGAATAGAAGGAAGAAGGAGAGAAGGGGTATACCGAGAAAATGTCAAATGAACCCGCCTCCAAGAGAACTTCTAAAACCAGTTACAATACAAAATGTAACTAGGCAGGCTCTAGCAGGGATAGCTAGCCAAATCGATAAAAGCGTTGGAGACGCTAGTGATAAAACTGAAACATGGAAAAGATTGAATCAAATATTACGATTGATTAAGCCAGAATGGCAAATCAAGAAAGATAAAAATATTAATGTGGAGAAAATCGCAGAAAAAGTCAAGAAAGCAATGGAAAAGATTCCAGGAAGCACCACGGAAGAAGAAATGTTTGAAGTAGCAGGACAATTCATAGAGGAAGGTATGACAAGAGGAAAAATGATAACGATTTTAACCCTAATGTTTAAAAATATCTTGATCATAATTAAAGATGATTCATCGAGAATTCCAGCAGCCATAGACAGGTTAATCGATATCATCGATAACATGGATGGCTGAACACAAGTTTTGAGAGATAAAAGAAACGAAAGGAAAATATGAGATAAATGAAGAATTGTTAACAGAAAATATTTCAAGTAATCCACGGGGAACAGGTGGATTTACTAGTTGAATGATGATGCTGTTGGTAATGATGATAATATTGCGACAGACAAATTCCTTAACGGCATATGATTGTAGTGAACCGATACTATCAAGTCGAAGTCGGCTTGATGGGAAAAGTTTTACGTCTCAAGATGCACAACAAAGTGGTTGGGGAGACAAGATGGCTCACAAAACGAAAAAGGAGGAAGTGTCTGAGAGAAGCACAGCAGTAGTATTAGTCTTAAAGGACCCAACAGATGCAATTCGTTTAGTCAGAAAGAAGCAGGCAACAAAATGTGGTGTACCAGTATTTGAAACAAATTATAAAGGAATATATTTAGCAATCAAATATGTTCCAGCAGCAGAATCGTTACTTTTATCAGATATAAAGATACCTAAGTATATCAATAACAAGAATGATTTTTTGTATCATGATTTACAGAAACAATTGTTAGATGTGTATCAGGAAGTGATCCTGAACGATTGTCGTTTAAATCGAGAAATAATACGAAATAGATTAACAATATCTATAGCTAATCCTGATTTAATAATGCCAATGTTGACAGAGGAAGGAACATTTGGTAGAATTTTGGGGGAAGGAATTTATAGTTATCAATGTAAAGCAGTAAAGGTAGAAATTACCAAATACGGTCGATGTACATTAGAGCTTCCTGTGAAATATAAAGGAAAATTGAGATTCATGATACCAGTATCACATCAGTTATTAAAGGAAGATGCCTCACCGTTGACAACAATTTGCAATCCAGAAATGTCACCATTATACAAAAGTAACAATATTTGGATTTCGTTGCCAGACAGAAAGCCACCTTCAAAACCAGTTGAAGTGCTTCAAGCTATAAAATTAGAAACTAAAATGGAGTTCCGACAGTTAAATGAGATGTACTCCGGAAGATATTGAAGAAGATCAGAGAGCAATAGTATTTCCCCAAATCAGAGATCGGGGAGTAACAGAGATAATAACAAGAATTTATCAATCATATGATGGAAAACCGGACTATAACTTATTATTTGGACCAGAACATTACAAATAAGCTGCATCAAATGTAATACGGAAAATCTGGGGTAGATTTTACAAGCTTTGGCATTTTTGTAGCAGGATGTTCAGGTATATACGCAATAGTGATGACATTGAAAATAGTCATATCGCAATTATTTTCCACATATAGTATCTTCGAGATCGGGGGATGGTCTTGGAAGTTCTACTAGGAATGTGTCCAGTTTGTGCAGATTTTGCAGTATTTCATCATCATAATAAAGAGATTAAGAGAATGAAGAGGCAAAATGTAAAGAAGCATGAATTAATAATGTATGAACATAGTCATCGAGACAATGACAATTCTGACAAGGGAGGTAACCTAGAGAGCTATGAGACCTCATACAACACCTCAATAAATTTAGACAACAAAAAACCGAAATTTCAAAATTTTGAAAATAGTACTTTACAACCGTACCCTGTTAAAGCAAAAAGAAGAAAACGACAGGAATGGCCTGTTAACTATTTGTCACCATATGAGGATAGAAAAAACAATACCAGAAAGAGTAGAAGAGGAAATGTTAAAACGGTTCGATTTTAGAACAAATACAGATATATTACCATCTTCCTCATACCCAACGTATCATATGAAGTTCGAGGCAATGCCACCTTTGGGTACATCAGTATTAGAGATGGTACCGAAATATCCATTTAGCATGTTGGAACGGCTAAAGGAAAACCACTGAGGACCGTTTTTTCGAATGACCAACAATTCATTTTTAATAAAATTTTAACATTTGATAAACAATTTTTAAAAATATTTATTAAAAATCATGACTAGATTTACACAATTTAAAAAGACGGTTAAGAATCAACAATATTAAGCGAATATTTATTCAAATTAAGGAGGCGATAAGGGTTAGATAACAATTAATATCATAAGGCTCGAGGCTAAATTCAGACACTAGAGTTGAAATTCGTTCTGTATTATGGCTGATAGCACGAGTTTGAGAAGGGAATTTTAACCCGCTTTGCAACTGATCAATTTTTACCTCAGAAAGGTTTTACTCAGTTTTAATAGATTCTAAAAAACTCCAATGATTAGGATGATTTCCGGCTACAATCTATGAAAATCCCCTATGCCAACCTTCAATGTTATTATTGGTGTTAATTAATTTGCTAATTAAAGTCTAAATATAAGATTTAATTAAAGACTTTATCAACTCACTAATTGTAATAATAAATTCCGCTGTCTAAAAATCTTAAAAAAAGCTTAATAAATTAATATCTTACAAAAATTTTATAAAATTTTTATAGTTTTATTATTAATTTATTTTCGAAAAAATGGTCATTCGAAAAAATGGTTATTCGAAAAAACGGTATTTCGAAAAAACGGTACCAAATCAAGGAAAACTATCAAGACGAAATAAAATCCGAAAATGACAAAGACAGCGAAAATCAACAAAAAATTTAGAGATAATATTCGAGGAATCTCAACAATATTAATGGTCAATACAAGTAAAAAGACTCATAAGCCTACGATTAAATTAAAGGTTAACAGGTATACGGTTTATGCCATTATTGACTCAGGATCAGATTTGACACTGATAGAAGCAAATTTATTAAATGAAAAAGAATTACAAGCAATAGTGCCGACATTAACTGTAGCATCGGGAGCAAAAGGACAACCTATCAATGTTATCGGAACATTAGATTGTGAATTAAGGTTGTGTGATCAGAAATTTAGACACGATACCAAGGTCACCAGACAATGTATGGCAGAATGTATTGTGGGAATGGATATATTGAAAAAGGTAAAAGATATTGTATTTGTTTGTGCAACAGGCGAATTAGTAAAAATGACGAGTAGAAAACGGAAAACCTACAGTGTGTAGTGTTTTTGGACAGAAAGGTGACAATACCACCGAGGACCGAAACAGTTTGTTTTGTGGCAACATTACGGGGAGGAAGAATCCCAATTAGACTAACGAATCTAGCAAGCAAATCATTGAGATTATACCCAGAAACCAGAGTGGGTAAAGTAGTACAACTTTCTAATATACAGAAAGAGACTGAATCAATATTATCGGTACAGGAGGATGAACGAGATCCGGATATCGAGTACTATGATGCGCCGAGCTGTGATAGTAAAACTTTGACCAGAAAAGAAAACATTAGAGTTAACCAATTGTTACGTAAATATGACCAAGTTTTCGCAAAACACGAATATGACTTAGGGAAAGTTAATATCTTAGAGAATGAAATTAAATTAACAGAAAATAAACCGATAAAAATACGCCCGTACAGAATACCTCAAAG
Source organism: Schmidtea polychroa (assembly GCA_959609185.1). Taxonomy (NCBI): domain Eukaryota; kingdom Metazoa; phylum Platyhelminthes; order Tricladida; family Dugesiidae; genus Schmidtea; species Schmidtea polychroa. The sequence goes on along the minus strand of CAUHTR010000514.1, from coordinate 70,757 downwards.
TATACAAGGGTCCGTAGATAAACAAATTAAATTAATGCAAAAATATTATATAATCAAACCCAGTAAATTTCCATATTCCTCACCTTTGGTGGTTGTAGCTAAAAGAGACGGCTCAGTTAGAATATATAATGACTGGGAGAAAGCAGGTTTGAACATTCGTTATAACCAGGAGACACTGAAGGAAGATCATGATCACAAAGCAAAGGATCATGGGTTTTTGGTAGGAGACTATGTAATGTTAGAGGGGCATTACAACAAAAAGGGTTTGTCTCCGAAATTAATGAGAAATTACAAAGGGCCATATCAAATTTTGAAGGTTATAGAAACAAATTTGGTCTTGCAGTTAGTGGCAAACAAGAAAGCAGAACGAATTATAAGAAATCGAAAAAGAAAACGTTAGAGTCATACAAAAGTATCCTAAAGAAACAAACAGAACGATACCCTTTGCAATCTCGGCAGATCCCGAAAAAATTAACTTTTCTATCTGTAATTAGTTGTGTTACGATGATGGGACAAGCATTTGAGATGTTAGTACCAAAAGCAAGTCAACATCCAGATATTGAATATCAACGAACAGATTAAGGAATTGCAAGAAGCGATAAAGGTAAAATCGGAACCTGTAGTTCGCGAAAAGTTGTTGAAGATTGCGAAGGAATACATAATAAAGAAACCAGTATCGATTGATGTAGATGGATTTGAACCAATGTGGTACAAACGTCCTGACAGTAAATAGAAACCCAGAGCCAAAAAGAATCACTGCCTACCAGTCACTAGAATGGCAATAAACAATAACTAAAAGTATGACATTTATGACGTAGACGGAATCCCTTACGTAGTGTTTAAGGTCATATTAACGAGTGCTTTGGATGGTAAGGCTCTGGCAGTGAGTTTCGAGCCAGAAGTCTTGCAGAAGCGGAAAAAGAAGCTGCAGCGGCAATACGTTATTGCGAACGGCTACAGCACAACGGAATTGCACCTTTACAAGATCCCAGAACCAGATCCCGATGATCTGGATATCTAATCAGAGAACGTTACCTCTCAACAGTTGTCGTCGAATTCACCATGTATATAAATTGACCTGATTATATAATTATTTGACATTGTGATTATTCAGCTTTTGACATTAATGATCCAGTTATTTGTGATTTGAAACATTTGTTTTATGTGTTGGTGTAGATAATTGAAGTTGACTTTTCTTATTTGATTAATTTTTATATTTTATTGTAATGCTGTTTGTCAAAGTCTTTCTTAGTTACTTATCTTGCTTTCGAGACAAAAATCTTTTAAGGGGTAAGACTTGTTAGGGATAGGCCTGGAGCTTGAAATAATAAAACAATAAAAAATTACTAAATTTAGAAATAGTATATTAAAATTAATAAACAATTAATTAAAATAAAATAAAGATATAATTAAAATACTATAAATAGAAATAGGTTATATTTAGTAATATTTAAATACGGTGATACTATAAATAGTAATTATGATATTACTAATAATATAATAAACAAATATAATTTAATATAAATAACGGTTCAAAATCAGAACCAGGGACGGAAAATTGGAGACAAAGAAAATCGAGAGCTGAAACTAAAAAGAGTAGATTAGAAAAGAATCGTATGACAAATTAAAAACGTGATCACTGTGAGGATAATTAAAAATATCGCCGGAGAAACAAATCAGTTTTGGTTTAATTAAAAACGTAATTAAAGAATCACTGAGAAGATCTGATTGTACGATTGTGATCAGTAAAATTGAAATAAATTGTCGAACAAAAAATTCCAACGGGAGAGAATTGGAGACTGCAATTGAAGAGGAGAAGTTCATTGTTTCAGAAGACTAATATTCAAAGTAAAAATATTATTGTTTGTGTGAAAAAGGATAAATTAATATCCTTGTGTTAATTGTCATTTGAAATTAAATAAGCGAACACAAAGCACAGATAGAGGCTTTCGTGTTTCCTGGGAGCCCCAAAATCAGCCCTCTTTCTATTTGAGTTGCGATCGTTGTGATACACAGGAGCCATCGATCTCTTGCAGGCTGAGATAAACAGCAGGGATTAACAAATCCGTACATTGTATTTTTCTGTTGAACAATAGTAAAAGATTTAATTGTTGTAAATTATTTAATAAAAGATTTGAAAAGGAGAAAAGTTGATTTTTGATTCACTTATTAAATAAAATACGCGCAACCACATTAAATATTTTATATTTGTATTTATATTTTATCTTATTATTTATTGGAGTCATAGTGTTAAGATTAGTAGCCCCCGTCTTTTCGATCTTAACAATATTATAAAAGATTTTATTCCATTGAATGGCACTTTTATCGCACCAAAAAGCATAACTTTTTGGAAAATAGTAAAATTTATTAAATCGTCATTTATATACTTTTTTGAAGTTATTATAAAATTTCTTCAATTAGAAATAAATTCACTTGAAAAAGGCAGTGCCGAAAATTCGGGAATATCAAAGACATCAATATATTACTGATTTAGTCTTCAAGCTCTTTTTAATTAATAAATATAAAATGGGAAAAAAATCAGTGGTGAAATTGGAAAAAAAAGTTCTTATAATTAAAAATAATTTCGGGAATTTTTTACTGTAATTGCAGTAATTTCGAAAAATATTTTTTTTAATTTCAAGTATTCATTTTTCCATATATTTTTCATAATTTCTGGTAATCTATCATAATTTTGAAAATTTCTAAAAAAAGTTTCAAGTTGAAATTTTTAATGTAAATTATAATTTAAATTGCCCCTCTTTGCTTGAATAATGATATCGCTTGAATAATGATATCGCTTGAATAATGATATCTTTATGATATCTTTTTAAAATCAAAAGTCAAACGATTTTATATTACTTGACGAACATTTCCAAAATGATTTCTAAAAATTTATAAATTTAAAAAATGATAACATAAGTTATGATTCATACAATTGGTTTAAACACCAACCTGTATTATAGATGTGATTATTTCGTACAAACCGCTGTAATAAATGTCTATAATTTATGTTACTGCCCTTAATATGTGTCCTTATTTCAATTAAGTGTTATTTCTTAAACTGTACTCTAATTTATGCGCTGTGGTGTATAGGATTCTAACTTGGTCAGATAAATAAATATAAGCATAAATAAATTCTAGGTGTGTAATGCGTGTCAATTCAACACACGATACAAATTTCTTATCGAACGGAATTGGGTATAAATTGATTATACCTTATAGTAAACCTTAATCTTTGGCTAATCTGCATATAATTTACACACTTTGATATATAATTAAATACTTTTCTTTCCCCCAATGTCTACTAGCTTTTTTAGATGAAAGAAAATATCGAAAAAATGATAAATAAATAACAATTCAAATAAGATTTGGGTTATTATTTGAAAATAGGGTTATTCTAAATGCAATCCAAATTCAATTAATTCACCTTGCTTAGCTGGATCAAACATCCATTTGACATTTTCACTAAGGTTAACATGCGCACTAAATGTCTTCGGGGTTAACAAAAATCCAGTGAGATGTCCTTCTGTAGTTGTATAAAACTGTTTGAATACTTTATCCAGATATTGCTCGTTTTGTCGAGTTTTTTTGTTCCCTATGTACATTGCAGTAACGTGTAGTCTCTTTTTCTGTTCTGTCCAATAATTTTCTAATTGTTCGGTTTTCAATTTTTTTGCCAGTTTGAATTTGAAATTATCAACTTCTAATATTTCCTTTAGACAGAATTTCGCCAAGTCGTTTAAATGTCTTTGGAAACGATTGTTCCAAAACCATCCAACGTAGACTGGCCAATCTGACTTCTCAGTCAGTCCGAAAGAATCATCAAACGATTTATAGTAAATTGCAGCTAATGGAATTGGCATAAACTGGGATTCTTGTTTCATATTTACTATAGATCGAAGGTTTTGTAATTTCGAATCGAAAATGAAATGAGTTCGATTAATTTCTGATTTTACGAATTCTTGCACTTCGTCTTCTTTCATTTTTGTTGTGTCCTTGAAAGATTTAAATGAATTTATAATTTTAGAGGGAAGTGAGAGTTTTGCACCAACTAAAATAACACAGGGATTTTTTAATAATATTTTTTGTTGAAATTAAATAAAAAATGATTGAAATGACTAAACATCATTGGATTTTTGACTGAATAATGGACAGCACGCAATCCACAACAAATTTATTTTAACTTTTAATATATATATATATATATATATATATATATATATATATATATATATATATATATATATATATATATATACAGTGGTGATATTCGAATTTTTTAACAACCGGTACGCATGGAAAAAAATCTATTGTAGATTATATTTACTTCATAATAGTTATTTATTTACATATTTACATAAGAAATACATATATTATATATAATAGTATAAAAAATAGTATATAAAATTAATTAAATAATTTCCAAATTAAATTTTGGTTTTGGGACGGCAAATTAGGTGCGGCTGCTTTGACACGTTTGTCACTTGCCATATGATGCCCTTCTCGCAACCATAATTTAACATATGGTGTTGCATCAAAATCCTCAATCGATTTTCCCATTAAATTGATTGTCATTAAATGACTTGTTGTTTCAATTAACAACGAATTTCTCTTATCATAAATGATATTGTTCATTGTGCTGAGTCCTCTTTCAGCTTCTGCGGAATTAACAGCAATTACATTTAAAATTCTTTTTGCTCTCAAAATAGTATTAATATTTTTAGATTCTCTATCTCGCACATCAACAAAATCTCGAAAATCATTTACTGGAATGATGTATTTGATTATTTTATTTAACCGCTCTAACCTATTTTCACCTTCAATCCATGGTGCTTCAAAAATATCACCCGGCCATGTTTCTGGATTTAATAAATTAAAGCAATTTAAGAGATTATTATAGTTTTCATTTTTATCGTCTAATAGCAAACGCGTTTTCATATGTTTTTCTAAACAATCAAAAAATTTATCTCTCGAAACAACAATTGATGTTTTTTTTCTATTAATTTCAAATGGAATATTGTATTTTTTCGTTTTAATAATATCATCTGCTTCTTTTTCATATGTTCCTTTATTTAATTTTAAATGTTGGAATAGATTAATCGTTCGCCTTATCAATCTATCAGCTCTAATTAATGAAATATCTCTTTCTTGTAAAGCTGTAGACAGTACAGAAATTTCTTCTAATATGTCGTTTATTAAACCTAAATCTTTTAAAAAGTTTTCATTTTTGAAATATGACATTATTCCAATTTCTTTATTTTGACTAAAGTGAATATATAAGGCCTGATATGATTTCCAAACTGCTTTGGCGGTCCTAGCGCTACAGGCTGCCCATCGAGGACCAAATATTCTACCTATTTTGTGTACTTCAGTGCCAAGTTCTTTAGAAACATTATTTAATTCTCGTTGATGTTTATTTGAAGTATGATAATACGAATAAAGTTTATCGAGAAAATATCTAAAGTTATTTACTTCATTTACTTCTTTGATAACATCATCTAGAGTTAACTGAATACGATGAGCTAAACAGTGACAGATGCTAATACCTGGAAAATGTTCTAAAATTCTTGCAGAAACTCCAGCCTTTTTTCCTAACATTACACTAGCACCGTCTGAGCAAAATCCAATAAGATTTTCATGTAAATATTTTTCATTAAAACCATGTTTTTCAAGAACTGATATTAAGGTTTTAAAAATTATTTCTGATGTTGTTCCATCTAATTCGACAAGATCAATAAAAACTGTTACACTATCATCGGAATCTTGAATTTCAGATTTCAAATAAACTACTAAAACGCTTTTGTGTGAAACAGTTGAGGCTTCATCAATAATAATTGAAATTTTACAACCTGTATTTATCAGTTTTCCAAAACTAATTCTTCTTATTTCTGTAGATATAAGCTTTGCGACAAGTGGAACTATAAATCTGGAATGTAATGAAAATCCAAAATCTACATTATTTTTTTTCTGTAAATCAATTAATTTTTTAAAATCACTGAATGGGTAATTGTTTTTAATTATGAAATAGATAGTATTAAAAATGTTTACTGTGCTGTTTAAATACTTTTCATTAGCCACATCGAAAGATTTGGAAATTATATTTGTTTCACCAATTTTTATTATTTCCCCAGCTTTTTTATGTGAAGCTGATTCATTGTGTTCCTTCAATTTTTTTCTCATTGATGATTGTAAATTTTCTTTGTTCGAGCCATGAGCTTTGACAGAGCATGATTTCCACTCCACAGAAATGTGTAAATGTTTAGCAGTTTCTAAATTTAACGATTCTACTTTCGAACACCACTGACATCCCACATTTTCATCGCTAACAACAATAAGCCACTCGTATTTAGTTTTAAAATAATTTAGTTGTTTATCATTCCAAAAATGTAATAACGCAGCATCACGAGACGTTCCAGCTTTTTCCGATTGGTGTTGAACTTCAGAAGTATCATTTTTTTCTTTTACCTGTTTTGTTTGATTAGAATTAGTAATATTCTCAGTTTGCTGTTCAGGGTTTTTGGTTATTTTTATAGATTTGCTAAAAAAGTCATCCAAATTACCTTGCCTTTTCATTCTTAGGTTGAAACAAAGAAAATATTTAATAATTAATTAATAATTAATTAGAAATTTAAATCAATTTAAAATCTTCATACTTGCACGTTAAAACTGAATTTAATAGAGATTAAAAGTAAGGGATAACCATTCACCATAAAAAATATTTATACTACTAAACTTTTTATTTAGAGTAAATATATCAAAATAAAAATGTATTCAAAAAGGGAAATTCCCTTTTTATTAAAAGAAAAATATTTTTTTTACAGAATTTTCCGTTAACCCTTTCAAGCTTAGTGGTTACGCGGTGAAACCACCTATTAAAATGCAACATTACACATGCTCAGTAGGAATTTTTCAATTCCATAAATTTTGTTCTATAATTCAATGCCATCTCTTGGATTGTAGTGGAAATTAAAAGTACTAAAATTCAAATTAGACAGTTTTAAGTAGATTTTTTTTACTAAAACCGAAAAAAATTTTAAATCCCAAATTTTTATTTTATTGTAAGATTTTTTGTATTTGATCGATAATGGCAGGTAAATATTTATATTTTTTTAGTAATTTAGAATGTTTTTATCAATACTTTTACTTTTACATACTTTTACTTAAAAACATACTTTTTTTTTAATATACAACAACCGGTACGGAAAATTTTAAAAATGTTAACAACCGGTACGAGCGTACCGCCCCGTACCGGCTGAATATCACCACTGTATATATATATATATATATATATATATATATATATATATATATATATATATATATATATATATATATATATTAAAAAGAGAGTTTGAAGACTATAAATCGATGTTTGTTGATACTCACGAATTTTCGGCACTGCCTTTTTCAAGTGAATTTTCAAGTGAAAATTCACTTGAAAAAGGCAGTGCCGAAAATTCGTGAGTATCAACAAACATCGATGTATTACTGATTTATAGTCTTCAAACTCACTTTTTAATAAATTCAATTGAAAAATAATCAGTGGTGAAATTGAAAGAAATAAAAGTTTTTATAATAATATATATATATATATATATATATATATATATATATATATATATATTTCTTCAGATAAAATAATGCAAAATTGGATTTATAAATTATGTAGCGTTCGTGAATGGAACCATTGCATTTTGTTTTGTTCAAAGTTTGAAACATATTGTGACGTTCATATACAGAGTCACTGCAGTTTATTAATATTTTGAATAAGAATTCACTTTTTACAAATTACAGTATTTTCGTATCCTGTTGGGTGTTGACAGATTTCTGAGATTTGTTAAAATTTTAAAAATAATTGTAAATTTAGTTACTATTGATTAACTATCAAACAAGCTGAAATCAAAAACATTGAGTGGAGCACTTAAAAGAAAACTTTAAAAGCAAAAAGAAAAAAAATTCAACAAAGAAATACAGACAGTCATGCATATATATCACCAGCAGAACTTGCTACAGAAGACAATGCAATAATTGAGCGCGGTCATGATGATGACGTCAGGTTATTGGATATTAATGAAATTATTGAACAAGTTACTGAAGTAATAACAGAAGTGTCAACAAGTTACGATACTAAGACAACAGACAATGATGAATTTGAATTAGTTACCTTGGACAATATTTAAATCAAAATATTTCTGATGAAACAAAGAGATTAATAATAAATCTGTCACCTCAAAGACGAAGTGTCAACGAGTTACGATAATAAGACAACAGACAATGATGAATTTGAATTAGTTACCTTGGACAATATTTAAATCAAAATATTTCTGATGAAACAAAGAGATTAATAATAAATCTGTCACCTCATAGACGAAAAGGACCATTTCCTAAAGATCCCAGCCAACAAAACAGATGTTTTAGTGAAAGTTATTATTACTCTATGGCAATATATGGTTCAACACCACGCTTGGGGCTCTGTTATTCCACTATGTTGGATGCTGCCTATTGTGAGCTTTGTTGGCTGTTCTCAAATATTAATAGTCAATGGCGTTCTGGTATAAAAGATTGGAAAAATTTATCCCCACGCATAAAAACAGAGTGTTTTACAACAACAAATTGAAGCATGTGCAATATTTGAAATGTGGATACAAAATAAAACCATTGATAAAAATGCTGAAGAGCAAGCACGATATAATGCTTCTTTTTGGAAAATGGTTCTGGAACGTTTATTCCATATAACGCTTGTACTTGCTAAAAATTCTCTAGCATTCCGCGGTCATCATGAAGTATTTTCAGAAGACTATAATGGAAACTTTCTATCAATAGTTAAATTACTTCTCAATTATGATGATGTTATGAAACAGGTATTATACATGCCATCTGGTTCAATTAGATATCTAAATCCAACAATCCAAAATGAATTAATACAATGTTTGGAAGAAAAACTCCAAAAGGAATTGATATTTAAAATTGATTCATCACCATTTTATACTATTATGCTGGACACAACACAAGACAACACAAAAATCGACCAGCTAAGAATGACATAACGAAATGTCCACATAATTAGGAATTATAATCAGCAACCAAGACAATTTGAAATTTGTGAAACCTTTCTTGGATTTTAAGAATTAAAGGATCATTCAGGAAAAGGTATGACTGATAAGGTATTACGTATTCTGAAGGAAGTGAACATCCCCATAGAGAAATTTTATGAATAAGGATATGATGATGCAAGTGTTATGAGCGGTGCGTACAATGGTATAAAAGAAAGATTAAACAGATTCAACCGAATGCAGAGTATGTGCATTGTGCCAGTCACAATCTGAATTTACTAATTAATTAGTGGTTGCCATGAAGTATCGTCATATTTTACCACTCTTCAGGATATATATGCATTTTTTGGAAACAGCATAAACAGGTGGGATTTCTTTCTTCATTTACTGGAGAGTCAGAGATTACTTTAAAAAACCTCAATCCGACTCGTTGGTCTAGTAGATTACAGTCCATGGCAGCTGTTATGTTGATATACTAAAAGCTCTGAGAGAAATCAGTTTTAAATCGAAAAAGAAGGAGGAGAGAGATGAGGCAATTCAAATAAAAAAAAACATGGCAACATTTGATTTTGTTTTTGTCAGTGTATTTCTATACAAGGTGATGTGCGAAATTAATTATGCATCCAAAACCCTTCAGAAGAAAGACATTGACTTAGCTGAAGCTTCATGTGTTTTAAATCGTGTCAGTGAAAATATTCAAGACTTCAGAAAATCGTATAAACAACTCAAATTAGAAGCTGAAGGACAAGCCAAAAAGTGGGGAATTAATGCCACGTTTCAAGCAAGAAGACAGCCCCGCACTAAACGACATTTCGATGAGTTAGCATAAGATTATCGCTTTGATAACATGGAACATTTATTCAGAGTTGAAGTATTTTATTTCGTTTTGGACAAAATAAATACTCAGGTATTAAGCACCGTTTTACTGTGATGCAAACAATAACAAACTTTTGGATTTCTTGAGCCAAAAACATTTTCAATTTGTCTGAAGCAGATATTTTAAACTTATGCACCGACCTGGAAAAAATACCCATAAGTGATATCCTCTGAATTTCAAATTCAGTTTCTGCATGCATATTCTCTAGTAAAAAACGAATTAATGGAAAGTATGTTCATAAAAACTTTTTCCGAATTGCTTCTTACAAAGTACAGCTGTCTAGAAAGTGAATTTTCGGAAATCTATACCGCTTTTATGTTGTTTTTACCACTTCCGGTTACAGTAGCTAGTGTTGAAAGGTCATTCAGCTAACTGAAAATTATAAAGGAGTACAAAAGAAATTCAATTAGCCAAAGCAGGCTGCAAAATCTTGCTTTGCTAGCCATTGAGCATAAAGTAACAGCAAAAAGGAGTTACACAGAACTTATTGACGATTTTGCAAACGTAAAAGCTAGGAAAAAAAATTTCTAGATTACAATTGAATTTTTATTATTATTATTTTAGCTTATTTCGTTTTTAACTTATAACCTAAACATACATCAAAAATTAAATGAATAAATAATATTTTATGAAATTTTGGTAAACAAAGTAGACCGAGTAGGGACAGGGTGCCCATCACCGATTGTTCCAAAATTTCTAGCTACGCCACTATATATATATATATATATATATATCTTTCAGAGATTTTCCCATATAAAATTATGTTAGTAAGGGATATAGAACTTCATTTAATTCTCAAGTGGCATTTCGATACCCTGGAGCAGGAGCTTCCTATATTCCTACATTTTCGCTCTTTCCAAAAATAAACAACTTTATGTCAAGAGACATGGGTGAAACATTTGATAAGTCTTTTAAAATTGACAATATTTAAAAGTTTTTAAAATTTGAATTTTGAATATCTTTTAACATGGAACTTCTATGAATCAATTGATTTATATGCTCAAGAAATAACTAAGAAAATATCATTTTCTCTTGATTATAGACAACATATTAATATATTCTTATTTATTTCAAATTTTAAAAATCCATACAAATTTTCTTCGTTTGAATCCTAATTTTCAATTAGTAAAATGTTTAATATGATATAGAAATCCTAAATAAAATGCTAATAGAATAGGAATAAACTTTCAACTTAATTTTATAATAACAAATATTTCTAACAATCAGAAAAACTTAAAAAAGTTAACGCCAATCATCACAAAAATCTTTGGCATCTTAATTATTAGGCATAATTAAAATTGAATATTTCCAAGATCCAAGTTTATTCATTAATATATATCATCAGAATAACATTTTATTTGATTATTTAGCAAATAAATAACTATTATAAAATAAAAAATGCAAACCTACTTCACATTTATATATTTTAACAAGCTCATGAACATATCCGAGTTTCGTAAAATTCTGAAAGTCTTTTAAAATAAACAAAGCGTTACAACGCTTCATCCATTTAATGGATTTTGTCTTTTTTATTAAATGCATTTAAATTTTGAAATATTTCTTTATAAACAGTTTATGAAATCCTTTTCTAATGTATCCGTTTCGCTTGGCACAGATTATTTAAATGTATGTCAATTTCAGTTTATATAGTTTATTTTCGTGATTTAACATAATTATTAATCTGATAAGAATTTAATTTTAATTTTAAGTTAATTTTTAATTTATTTTAACATTTTTTTACTTAAAATTTATTTCCTTAATATTTAAAATTAATGTCATTAAATCTCGAAATTATATTTTATAGTGACTTTGTCATGACCACGTAAGCTAGGGCAACAGAATATACCGCATTTTTCGATTGAAAATTTTTGAAAAATTAATTTTTAAAAACTTATTAAATTTTTCATCCATTTTAACTGAATATTTTTCAAAACAAATTATCAAAAAAATTTAATATAATACAAGTCAACATTTTTAAATATCTACTCCCGGTTTTATATTAATATTAACAAAGACATTTTAAATTAACGGATATTAGGAAATAGTAGCACTCATATTATTAAATAGTACTAAATGAAAAAAATATTTGGTTAGTCATAGTTCATTTTTTTAATTTTTTTTTTAATATGGTTAAATTTAAGTTTAGTTATAAATTTTGGTTATTTTTAAAATAGGTTAAATTTAAAGTAATAAAAATATTAGATCGACCCATATATTTCTTAAGCATCAAAAACATCGTAAATATCCGAATCAATGGGGATATCATTCAAATTTTGATTCACAGCACTTGAGTGTGGCGCTAAGTAGAGATCACAAAAAAGATTGCCATATACCGTATATACTCGTGTATAAGCCGATCCGTATATAAGCCGAAGTGAGTTTTTATAGTCAATTTTTTGTCCAAAATCAAGTACCCGTATATAAGCCGAGGTAAAAAAAATAGCTAAAATCTGACTGGCAAAAAATATTGGTTTTTGTTACCCGTATATAAGCCGAATGGAAAAAATTAGCTTAAAAAATTGCCCAAAATTTCTCGGATTATACACGAGTATATACGGTATATCATGGTTAGTTTATTAAAATTTATTGGGTTAATTCTTTCACATTACCTCTGTTAAAGTCTTCTTTGTTCTTCGCACTCATCACCTTCTACCACAACTTTCTCGCGATCGTTATAAATCTGCTCTACTGCACGACCGAGATTATTATATCTCCTTGCCCTCTGTTTACCATGCATATCGATACCGATAGATATACTCCCAAAAGTTTTCTTAAGTACTAAAGACTAGTGCTTTTTTTCTGACGGAACGCTCCGAAGCGGCGTTCCGGTACCTTTTTTCGCTGAATGATTTTAAAAATTTGACATATGTTTACGATTTCATTTTTCTTTACATTTTTTCTACATTATAAAATTTATCGATAATAAGTTACTAATAACTAATGAGTGTATATTTTGTGTCCTGCATAATTATTTTATTTGTTAGCTAATTTCAGCGTCATTTTTTGCATATAAAGGATAGTACAGATATATATATATATATATATATATATATATATATATATATATATATATATATATATATATATATATATTTATTTATTTATTTGAAGATGGTCATATTATTTGGGTAGTCATTAATAAATAGTATAACCACAAACATATTTTTTTAGTCATACTATTTTGTTGTAGTTATACTATTTCCTAATATCCGTTATAAAATATCTTTTTAAATTTATTACTAAACACTGTAAAATTACACATTTAAAATTCTAACATTAAAATATTTTACAATTACTTAATATTAAAAATTAATTTCTGATTTGAACAATTAAATTATTTACTATTTCCATTTATTTTAAACTAATTTAATAAAATATTCAATATATTTAATTCTCAGCTGAAAACACCTTACACTCAGAAAACTAAAATATATAACTTCAATGTATAAGATAAAAAAATTTATTTATTCTGATTTTTTATACTTTTGGGTATTTTGTAAATTAACACACAATAGTCTGTATCTTTGACTTCTCGTATGCTTTGATAAAAATAAATCATGGGCGTCCACAGGAATTTTTCCAAGGGGGGGAGCAAAAAAAACAAAGTAGAGAACTTCTACATATTAATGTAATACTTAAACATACAACAATTAGTATCATTTAAAGTCTTTTTATGCTCATTTACGAAAAAAAATTGTTAATATATATAATCAGATTATTATTACTATATATAATTATTACTATATATAATGGTTTCAATTAAAGTCATTTTTATCGTTGAAAAATTAATGTGATTTTAGGAATAAACAGAATCAAAAAACGTAAAAAAAGTTCTTTTTTGTGTATTTTCCATAAATATTTATTCAATTATAAAACAAAATTACAGGCTTATTCATAAATATTACTTTTGAAAAGAAACTTCAAACGTCTGTCATCTTGACAAAATTTATTAATCCATTTGTCCATTAATTTTCGTTTTTTTACTGTCATTGATTCTGTCACGATGAACACTCACCATGCAAAGTCTAGAAAGTCTATTTTCCCACATTATTGACCTTAGCCACGTTTCGACTCTTCTCATTGTGCTAAATGATCTTTCAACAGTACAAGCTGAAACTGGCAATGTTAAAGCAACTGCTTTCTTAATAGCTGGAAAAAGGTCTGTGAATTATAATAAATCCATCATTCCATCGCGACTTTTGATTTCAAAATCCGACTTTTTATTTGATCACATCTCAAACTAGATGCTTGCCTCAGCATCAAAGTTTTCAATTTGATACAACATTGTGATGTTTTCTGTGTGAGTTTTGAATTATTAACACTTATTAACATTGTAATTCATAAGCAAATTAGTAAAGATTCAAAAATGATCTCTGGTTCTCATAGCATTTGGGTTGTTACAATATGGTCTCTGATAATTGAATCTATTCTATTTATGGGAGCTTTCATGCATTGTTTAGAGATGTTGTTACACAAAAATTGAACCTAGTTTGGTTTGAGGGTTCTTAAAGGAAATTAACTGCTGTGGTCAACTACAATCGCAGTGATAAATCGAACCTTAATAAAATCAGATTATTCTGTTACTTTAACTTGGTAAAGATATCATGAAGATTTATGTTGTTCCAAATGCTCTATTTCGATAAAATTTACTGCGACCATTTATGAAACTCGAATACCTATTTTGATAAAACTGCTATAACCTCTCATGTTACTTAGATTCTACATAAAAAGGCCAGTGGCTGATCGCATGTGGTCTCCAGCGATAGCTCCGATGAGATCAGTAACATAGTAATTGAACCCCTATTCTGTCCGCGAGATAGGAAGACGTGACGTACACCTTGATCTCTGACAAAATGAGGTCTCAACTCCACCATATTTATAAAAAGAAATAGTTCAATTTTACTAATGCTTTTAACAATAAAAACCTTGAAAAATCATTATGACAATAATCGAAAGGAAACGAAAGACATTTATAATGAATTTATATTATTGTGATACACTAATAAAAATGACATAATTAGTTAATATAACAAAAGGACTAAAAATCAAAATTTACTATTGAGTTCCGATTTCGTGATTTGATTGAAAACTGATTTACAATTGACAGAAAATTTTGTTCTTATCTGGTGTTATACTCGGCTAAATCGAAGAAAAACAATTTTGAAAAGATCAAAGGTTTCTATAAAAATTTTCTTATCTAAGAAATTTTTTTTGCAAAGGTGTAGTGTCCACTGAGACGGTCCCTTATTTAGATTGTTGTAATTTGATTCGACCAATCAGGATTGATCTAGTGTGTTTTGATCAGATTTTATGATCATTTTTAACTTTCAAATTCTAATCATTTTGATTGGTCCATTTATTTATTTGTTTTAATTTACTAATTTATTTTAAAATTATTTCTTCTTTTCAATCCTGATTGATCAAATGATCACCTTTTCACATTATCTTTATGGATACCGAGGTATGTTCTGCAATTGTATGTATTTTCTCGGCGATTTTTTTCTTTGTTTTAATGTACCTAGGCTTATGTTTCGCGCGTAACTTCTTGCAGTTTTTTGATTTTATTAATTTTGTTTTACTTATTTTCTCTTGTTATGTTTTTGCTTTATTTTATTTTTACTGATTTTAAATATACTTTTGTGCTTTCTTTGCTATATGGGTCGCCTCAGTTGACCATTTACCTAATTCTACCGTAATTAAAACAAGAAAAACTTATTTTTAAGGAAAATGTTTATTTACTTTATTTTTAGCCCAACAGAAATATAAATTTCTCATAGATTGATCATTATTTTTCACCGATTCTCTCAATGTGATTCAACCAATTATAGGCTGATTTATCTTTCAAACTAGATCAAAAATTCCATTATATTGTACAATAATTTTAAAGTAAATTAAAACTTGGTAGTTGGTAGATGGTTGTTAAATAGCTAGTTGTTAATATTTAGTTCATAGTACTTAGTTGTTGGTACTTGGTTGTTGATACTTGTTTGTAAATACTTATTTGTTGGTATCTATTTGTAAATAATTTGTTGTTGATATTTTATTGTTGGTACTTATTTGTTAGTAGACAGTTGTTAGTACTTGGTTTTAGGTACCTAGTAATTGGTAGCTGGTTGTAAGTACTTGGTTAATGATACCTAGTTGTTAGTACTTGATTGTTGAACGTTCTGACAGGGGCCTAAAAAGAGGATGTGTCCGGGGACACCCGGACAATAGTAACCATTGTTGTTGGTACTTAATATTATTATTATTCATAAAAATTTATTTCACAAAATTTTGCATTATTTTAAAATTCCCAGTGGACGTCGATTCATAAAAAAATTATCTAACATTATTTTTAATTATTACTCTCATTTACTTATTTACTTAATTTATTAATTATTACCTTAATTTCTCATAAGACGTCAATTTTTCAAAATATCTTAACATAAATTCCCATACAAAAAGTCAATAAGACTCTGGATTCTGTGTACAAAATCCCAGAGACTTAAAATATCCCCTCACTATAGTGTAATGTTGAAAAAGACCGCGTGGTCCACTGCAGCAATATTTCAGGACAGGGTCGAACAGCTACCGAGTCAATGTGTACGCTGAAGAGCGCGAGTACCGGACCAACAATTCCCCGAATCAGCAGATGATCAGTACAAAGAATGACTTGTTTATTGTGTGTAACATTTACATTTATTGATAGTGATCTTTATTTTATCATTTTATAACATGTACTGTTTAGTTAATAAATGGTGATCGTTATTAATTTGTAATATTTACTGTGTATTGGTGATTTGTTGGAATATGTAAATAAATGGTTTAATAAATAAATAATTTACGTATAATTTAATTTTTTTTAATACATAAAATTTTTAATTACACAATATGGGGTAACATTTTATTTATAAAAATAAATTAAGAGAAGAAATTATAATTAGGACAGCTGAATAAAATCAATGACAATTAAATAGCTTGAAAAGAAATTATTAAAATATTCCACTTAGAAACGTACGACAAAATCATTAAAATAAATAATAATATTCCACTTAAGATTAATTCTTAAGACATAAAATAATTTAATTTATTTTTTTAGCCATATACTTTCACTTGGAAATATACTTAAAAAATATAATTATTTTAACGATAAAAAATTTTGTATAAATAGCGACGCAAAATTAGTGCTATTTCTCAAAAACTTTTCCAAAAAGCATCTTCAAAAGTAAATCTTGCGAAGAAACAAAAACCCGGAACAGACAAAAATGTTACACATAAACTTTATTTAATTGCAATTAAATAACAGCACGCATTATACAACATACGAAAATTGCATAATCAGCACGCTTTTAGTTGGAAAGAATAATTAATAATTATTCGGTGCAGTATCCAGTTGTAAAGAATCAACTTTTCTGATTCGATTGTTATTGGTAAATTTGATATTCGAATAAACATTTATACAGAGACATATATTTGTTCTTATCTATATAAGAACAAGTAAAGTTGAGAATCTCAAATAGTGAAACCTCAACAATTATTATTGTGATTGTGATATTTTTATTGATTTTCACTTTGTTTTTGCCTATTTCATCAAACCCCAACAGATAGAATTATGCATATATCATGTGCAATTGCCGAAATGACAGCTGCCAAGAGAATTCAAGTAGATCGATGAGACTGGGCAGCCTTCAAATAATAAGTGGTTTCCCCAAATGCTCAAAAATTGTTGAGTCGTAAAACCAACCAACTCGACAACATGAAATTTCCCTACGTCATTATCAAACAAGAAACCCCGTATAATACAATCTCCAGATGTTATTCTCAGTGGTAAACCATGTAATTATACCCATTCGACGATTAGAACACGTCGAAGCTATCATTTCAATGGGTAGATCCTGAGCTCCAACACTTATGCGTTTCCAAGTGAATCGAGAAGGACGGGGTTCCTGCCGATTAGGATGTAACTTTCTCTGAAAGAAAGGTTGTCTGCAATTATCTAGATGCAAAGCCTAAATAGAGCATGGCAAAGTCCCAGTCGAAATTACAGCTGTACAGCATGATTTTATTCAATACAGATATTGAAGTTTTAATTTTCTTTGCGCTTTCATTTGGCTGTGATGGTTTTTTATTTTCGATTCATGAGATTCATGAGAATAATGAAGATGACCTATTGTTATGAACTAAATGCACGGGAAAAGAAATAATATTTGTGTGTTTTGGTGAGATAAAAAAGAAAATGAAAAGGGAAGGAATTTATTTGGCATCGAAAACTTGGAAAGTAAGGGATTTCCTTATTAACTTTGTGCCGGTATTTTTGTGACACTAAATTACAAGAATGCTCGATGGCGAATAATAACAAATTTTATTTGATTAGATATGACAATAGAAAAAATCGAACCAACGTCGTCCAGCTCACGAAGATGAAGGAGCTATGTCAGAAACGACCCAAACTATTTAACCTCAGGTGTCGCGAGTTAGTAGCGACTTGGCTTAATCCAAAACAGTAATAAGAATAGAGAAGCGATCCCTTTCCCGCATGAAAGAGTAGGTCGTGAAAACCAAATCATTATACGGTCCAGGCAATTGGAAACCGAGGAAAGGAAATATGATATCGACAAAACCATAATTCATGGGGTTTTGTTGATTGCCACATAAATGGTGTTTACACCTGATCGAGAAACGAAATGGATATCCACTAATGTGCACGCTCGGGGAAAAAGGATCAAGCAATGATCACGAAAAGAGTCTCGAGTCACTGGCCATGTTCATCGCCATACATATATCGAGGTCCAGATTAAGGGGGGTTACCAGCAACGTTCCCTCTTATTTTTTTTCGGGCTGCGCGAAAAATAACGTTATGTGCCCATATTTTGAAAAGTAACCACATTGTGCGCAAGAGAAAATTTTGTTTTGGTAAATTAAGACTTTTTATTTTTATAAGAATTTTTTTATTATTAGAAAAACAAATTCCATTTTAGTTTAATTACCACGTCGATCTTTATTATTTTTCCAAAAATTGAAAACTTTTGTACATTAATTTCGTCTCCACGCCTTAAAAGTAATTTGATACGCATGAGATGGTTCAAATGAAATGTCTCCAATCTGTTTCTGGCCTTTGTTTAAATGGCATTCATTTGACTAAACCAACGCTCGCAATCTGCACTGGATGCTTGAAAGGTCGCAGAAATGTCTATTAAAGAGAAAAGCTCTTGAAACTCCTCCTCCTTGTTGGCAAGGTCTACCATATCCGCGAAACTGCTTACGACGTTAGAGTTAAATTTGGTTTGGTATAAAAATTTAAAATTCGAATATTGGCTTAAAATTTGCTTCTTCACTTCTTCACTATAATTTGGAATAATTTTCGAGTATTTCTTAAGAAGATTCAGTAAGTTTTGGTTTCCAAAATTAAAGTTGTTGCTGTTTGCGATTCCTATGTGATCAAATGTAGCCCAGTCTTTCATTTCTTCTTCTGGAAATCTGCACTCTAGATGATCAAATAGCTTTGTGATAAATTCAACAATTTCAACAGTATTATCGCTTGTGTTGAGAAGTTTTATTGCTTCTTCGCTCCAAAAAATTGTTTCTCCAAGATACTGGCTTCGAACCATTTTAATAATGGATTTTACGTATTGATGAGCTTCCATAGGAGAAAGCATGCTTCTTTGAAAAAATTTGCTCATTTTAGCTACTTCAGTTAAAACATCATTTAGCACTATTAAAGCTAATCGGTTCAAAGAATTAGTAAGAACGTTAACACAATATTTAGAGATTGGATCATTTTAAATTTCAACTTCATCTTTGTAATACTCAATCAAAACATCATAATTTCGAATAAATGGAATCACTGCAGTGCCGCAAAAGCCACCATACCTCATTGAGAGGTCTTAAACTCAAAACATCGCATTCCATTACTGCAGCTAAATCTTGAAATTTGCCTTTTTTCACAGATGATCTACTGAACATTGTGTACACCGTTCTTAATAAAGTCTCTAGAGTTTTCATTAAAGGTATTCCCCTCCAACCATCGTCAATTCCAAGGTCTTCTCTGTGAGCCACACAATGCTGAGCTGATAAATATGGAATATCTCGTAGCATCTTTGCTACTCCATTATAGCCACCCAGCATAACCGCAGCTCCGTCTGATGTCATTGTTAGAAGCTATAACATTTAATTCTTCGGTCATCAAAATAAATTACTAAGACTATTAAATCCAAAATTATATTTCATTAAATCTGATTATATAAACAAATATTCTTGGGACATTTTCTAAATTTTAATTTCAACCAAATATCAACATACCATCGCATTCATACTTGAATTTCAATTTTATTAAAAATTATTTTATTTTAAAATTTCAATTATCATTTCAATTTTAATATCTTAAAATAATTTAAGTTTCAATTAAAACTTTACAAATTTTAATCATGAACTAATTTAATTTAGTATTTTAATTTTAACTCCTCACATCCCCCTTTTTTAAAATGTTTGATCTTCTCAACATTTCTGACTACCATCTTCCCATTTTGATCTTTAAGTAAGTAGCTCCGTTCATGTATTTTCTTTATCACTTTGTACGACCCTTCCCACCTTGCATCGTCTTTATTTCGAATTTCTTGTTTGATCAAGACCACATCTTCCATTTCAAAATCTCTCACTGTTTTGCTTATTTTTGGTTTAGTGTTTTATCCTCTATTCTCTTTTCCATATCTTCTCTATTTATTTCTTTATTCGAGTACCATTTCATTCTGTCGATTTTCCTCCCAAATATAATCTCTGCTGGGCTTACTCCCGTTGTTTTTTGAACTGTTGCATTTAACGTATATTCTATTTCTGGCACTATATCAGCCCAGTTTTTCCTTCCTCCTTCATTCAATGACGCGTTAATATACTCTCTGATTGTTCTGAATTGTCTTTCAATAATACCATTCGTGTTATGGTGATATGGGCTTGAGAAAATTAATTCAATGCCAGCTGCCTTTGCTAGTTCTTTTATACTTCTTGCTTCAAAGTTCTTCCCACAATCTACATGAAGTTCTTTTGGAGCTCCAAACTTTAATATCCATTTATTTAATAACGTCTCACTAATTGTTTTTTCGTCTTGCTTGTTTATGGCCGTTAATGAGATGTATTTACTATAGTGGTCAATGATTCCGCAAATATATTTCTTTTTGTTGAACGTTTCTTTCAATGGCCCACATATATCCATATATATCTTCTCAAATGGTTCTGTACTCTTTATTGTTTGAGTTTCCTCCTTTGTCTTGGTTGTTATCGTTTTCATTTTCTGACATCTTTCGCAGTTCTCAATTACCTTTTTTACTTCCGTTGCTAAATTTTCCATGTCGCAGTTATTCTGGATATATTTTGTTACTTTCTGTGCACCTGCATGGCACAGCAATACGTGTACTTCTTTTATCATCCTCTGTCTATTATCTGACGGTATCCATATTTTACCTTTGTTGGGCTAGAACTGATTTCTAAACCCAAAGTTAGGAATGGGACGAAATGTGTCAGTACACAACACGCATACCCAGCATTAAGTTTACTTAAATAAAAATATATAAAACACCAAGTAAACAATAATAATAGAGATAATATACCCAAAAATAAAACATCTGAATTAAAAATAAAATAAAACACGAGCAAGAAGTATTACACGAAAACCTACTCAAATATAACCGAAAGACATAAAACAACAAAAAAAACAAATTCGAATAAAGGCGATTAGTAAAAATTCNTTTTGGTTTTAGTGTTTTATCCTCTATTCTCTTTTCCATATCTTCTCTATTTATTTCTTTATTCGAGTACCATTTCATTCTGTCGATTTTCCTCCCAAATATAATCTCTGCTGGGCTTACTCCCGTTGTTTTTTGAACTGTTGCATTTAACGTATATTCTATTTCTGGCACTATATCAGCCCAGTTTTTCCTTCCTCCTTCATTCAATGACGCGTTAATATACTCTCTGATTGTTCTGAATTGTCTTTCAATAATACCATTCGTGTTATGGTGATATGGGCTTGAGAAAATTAATTCAATGCCAGCTGCCTTTGCTAGTTCTTTTATACTTCTTGCTTCAAAGTTCTTCCCACAATCTACATGAAGTTCTTTTGGAGCTCCAAACTTTAATATCCATTTATTTAATAACGTCTCACTAATTGTTTTTTCGTCTTGCTTGTTTATGGCCGTTAATGAGATGTATTTACTATAGTGGTCAATGATTCCGCAAATATATTTCTTTTTGTTGAACGTTTCTTTCAATGGCCCACATATATCCATATATATCTTCTCAAATGGTTCTGTACTCTTTATTGTTTGAGTTTCCTCCTTTGTCTTGGTTGTTATCGTTTTCATTTTCTGACATCTTTCGCAGTTCTCAATTACCTTTTTTACTTCCGTTGCTAAATTTTCCATGTCGCAGTTATTCTGGATATATTTTGTTACTTTCTGTGCACCTGCATGGCACAGCAATACGTGTACTTCTTTTATCATCCTCTGTCTATTATCTGACGGTATCCATATTTTACCTTTGTTGGGCTAGAACTGATTTCTAAACCCAAAGTTAGGAATGGGACGAAATGTGTCAGTACACAACACGCATACCCAGCATTAAGTTTACTTAAATAAAAATATATAAAACACCAAGTAAACAATAATAATAGAGATAATATACCCAAAAATAAAACATCTGAATTAAAAATAAAATAAAACACGAGCAAGAAGTATTACACGAAAACCTACTCAAATATAACCGAAAGACATAAAACAACAAAAAAAACAAATTCGAATAAAGGCGATTAGTAAAAATTCAAAAAGAAAATTAAAGAAAATCTCCATAAAATCTTACGAAAAGAAAATTATATCGATA
Organism: Schmidtea polychroa; assembly: GCA_959609185.1. Taxonomy (NCBI): domain Eukaryota; kingdom Metazoa; phylum Platyhelminthes; order Tricladida; family Dugesiidae; genus Schmidtea; species Schmidtea polychroa. Next base: position 47,978 of record CAUHTR010000514.1, on the reverse strand, counting down.
TTTCGAATAAAAATCCAGAACAATTCATAAAAATGGCGAAATCCATCATGACGGCCAAACGACCCAATAAAATTTATAAAAAATAAATATTTTAGTTTAAAAAATAAATATTTTAGAAAAGAAATCATAAAAAAACCATTTAAAAATAAGAAATAGATTAAATTTAGCATGGAATGTGCTGGAAATGCTGAAATCCATCATGGAGGCAAATTTAATAAAAAATAATTCGAAAATAAAATTTCAAAAAAAAAAACAAAAATTCTTACTGAAAAATCGCCATCAAAATCGATAAAAATTAAAATCGAATGTTCGAGAATTAAAATAATCTGAATTTGTTTTACTGCATCAATGCACGCATGTATACTTACACGTCAAACAGAGGCTATATAAACTAACACATTTCGTCACTTTTTAAGCAGGAAAAAAATGCAAATGAATATTTTTACTCTTATGCCAAATTTTTGGTTTTGATTTTTCTGAGATTGTAGGTAAGGACGATTTCATTGTGAATTATAAGTTATTATTATTGTAACCTTGTTTTCATTATTTCTTTTTAACTATAGAAATGTAGGTTTGAGTGAGATCGTCGGTTATCATTGATTTTGAAGCCAGATCCCAGCCAACCCTGCACTTATGCACTTTATCATCGATGAGTACACAGCCCACAATGATTGCAGGTCACTGCCTGGCACGCACTTATCAATATTATTGGTTTCTTTTTGTTCGGTCATCGGAGGTCGGCCACTTCATGGTTCTACCATGGAGTTGTGTCGATAAAACCCCTCCGCTATGGCTCCATATATTTATTTATCGGTCGACAGTGATGTTTCGACTCAACACAACAGTAAGGTTTGTCGTAGTGGTCACAGTGGGGCCGCGAAAGCAAACACTCTTCCCGACTTTCAATACATGAATAACTTACATAGTTAAAATCTACATCCAAAATCATCACAATACAATACACTAAGGTTAATAAACCGAGTAGATCTCAGACCTAAATTAATCACAAATCTACAATTCATAATTAATGTAGACGGTTAAATATCATCAAGAACCCACTCTACCTATACGTTTGTCGAATCTAGATTCATGAATGTCTTAAATAAATTTTTTTAGTAATAGTGTAAAGCAAAGATTTTTAAAGATGATTACTTTAGTAGTGATAGTATTCATAAAGGTGTTCGACATGCGTATCAGCAAGACTTGGATTTTAAATTGAATAGACTCTAAACTAACTATAAAAATACAAATCGTAAACCCATAAAAGTATAAATTATCCTCTCAATTTCATAAAAATATGAATTATACTTATGGATTTAATTTCTTCAAAATATAAATTATGATTAGTTATAAAGGTATAAATGATAAATTTAACTTCTTAAAATTATAAATTACAACTCTAAGTTAATTATAAAAGTACAAATTATAATCTTAACTTCATAAAAATATAAATTATAAAATTTTATTAGCTTTAGAAACATAAACTATAAATTTAACTTCAAAAAATATAAATTATAAACTTAAAAGTATAAATTATAAAATTATATTAGCTACAAAATATAAACTATAAATTTAACTTAACTTCATAAAAATATAAATCATAAAATTGAAAGTATAAATTATAAAATTATATTAGCTTTAGAAATATAAACTATAAATTGAACTTCACAAAATATAAATTATAAACTTAAAAGTATAAATTATAAAATTATATTAGCTACAAAATATAAACTATAAATTTAACTTAACTTCATAAAAATATAAATCATAAAATTGAAAGTATAAATTATAAAATTATATTAGCTTTAGAAATATAAACTATAAATTGAACTTCACTAAATATAAATTATAAACTTAAAAGTATAAATTATAAAATTATATTAGCTCTAGAATATAAACTATAGATTTAACTTCATAAAAATATAAATTATAAACTTAAAAATATAAATTATAAAATTATATTAGCTTTAAAATATAAACTATAAATTGAACTTCACCAAAAATAAATTATAAACTTAAAAATATAAATTATAAAATTATATTAGCTTTAAAATATAAACTATAAATTTAACTTAACTTCATAAAATATAAATTATAAACTCAAAGTATAAATTATAAAATTATATTAGCTTTAAAAACATAAACTATAAATTTAATTTCATAAAAATATAAACTATAAACTTATATTAGCTGAAAGACTATAAATTATAATCTTAATTTCGTCATAAAAGTATAAAATATAAACTACGTTAGCGATAAAAATATAATCTATAATAAGTTGTAAATATTTTATGAGTACCCCCCCCCGAGTTACGTAATCGTTGAAACAAATGTACAAATTCATAATCTAACTTATATATGTATATTTGAAACTTATAAAAGTATAGCTTACCTTTTTCATAAGTACCCCCCTCAAACTATACATTAGTCGAGAACAATATATATAGCAATAAATTAACTTATATATGTGCAGTTATCAAACTTGATAATTCCTCAGATCACCTAACCATTAATTATTGTCTAAATACATTAATACATTATCTTTACGATATAAATTTGGAAAATTTTGATAAATGACCCCCTTAATTCATATAACCATTAACCACTACCTGATACACTAATTTAGACTATTTAATATATATGCTTAACTTAAATTACCTTTAAAATTATAGTTGAAAAATTTTCATCAAAGACCCCCACAAACCATATAGTCATCAACTACCACCTAAATATACTAAATTAACTTATCTTAATATATATTTAACTTATATTATATTTAAAAATATAAATTGTAAATTTTTATGAATGACCCCCCTCAAAATTATACAGTCATTACCCATTACCTAAGCATTTTAAATTAACTTATCTTAATATATATTTAACTTATATTATATTTTAAAATATAAATTGAAAATTTTCATAAATGACCCCCCTTCAAATCATGTAGCCATTAACTATTCCTTAGGTATACTGAATTATATCATCTTCGTATAGAGTTAAATTATATTTCAAACCAAACCAAAAAAAAAATAATTCCATAATTTTTCGTAAATGATACCCCTTATGTGGGAATCTTGTAAAAATATAAACTTACATTTATTATTATTATTAACATTATTATTACTATCGTTATTAATATTATTATTATTATTATTATTATTATTATTATTATTATTATTATTATTATTATTATTATTATTATTATTATTATTATTATTAGTATTATTACCATTAACATTACCACTCTTATTATTATTATTACTATTATCATTACTATTATTATTATATTATTAAAATAATTATCTTTATTTCATAAAAATAAAATTATAAAACCAATTATTGATTTTGGGATTCCCCTATCTCTAAATTTAGTCTCAATGGCCCTATCTTCCAATAAAATTACGGAAAATCACAAAATCTATTTTTAGTAACACCCCCCCCCCCCTGAAAACGACATCAATATTATTAATTTAAATTATATCCATATATGTATATATGTGTGGGTGTATATGTATGTATATGTGGATGTGTGTATGTACATACAGATTTATAAAACAACCTTATAAAAATACGATAACCTTCCCCCTCAAGACCCCTGTTATGTGATGGTCACAACCCCTTTAAGGTGATGGAACGAGGATAGAGTAGTTTACTGAAGTAATTTAGTAGAATCATTTATTGATTTATTAGAATTATTGGATTTATTTTTAACTAAATCAAGAGACTAAATTTATTTTTAACTAGATCAAAAAAAGAAAAACAAAAACAAAGACTAAGTTTATTGATTTCGATCATCAACTTTATTCATATAATTGTTTCTTTGAATCATAGTTATGCCAAGGTCCTTCGAGCACGGTTGATGGACCATCCCAATGAAATACATTTCCTGGAGTTGGAAGACTTCTGGGTAATTCCTTATTTTCTGCTTCGTTCCTTTTGGTTCAATGACTTGCATATTGATTTGACGTAATAAGGTTGGATGGCCAACTATATTCCTTGCATCTCTTTTTAAGTAGTCATTGTCAGATAATTCCGCCAGGAAGATTAGTTGGTGGAACTGACCTTGGGGAAATTAAACCTTCGTATCTCACTGAATTATTATCAACTCGATTGCTAAGGAAATTAATGAAGTTAATTAATTAAATTAAGGAAGTTAATTACAATTTTCTCATTGGTGTTGTCAAACGATCTTTGCTCATTCGAGATGTCATAATACATTATTGATCAATAGTAATTGTTTCGGAGATTCGGCCGACTGCTGATATTCCTGAAATATTATTAAATTTTAGGATATAAATGCTTAACATTTTAATTTATTTACATTATTATATCAAAATTAACTAAAATTATATATTTATTCGAAATTTGTTATTTAACATTAATTATAATTACTATAATAAAACAACGAAAATTTAAATAATGTTAAATAACTTTAACAGAACAAAAAGTAATAATGAAATCAAAATTCCATTACTTTATTTAAATTATTAGTTACCAACTTGTTCTAATATTTTAACATAATGAATTCAAGTATATTAGGGAGTTAGTTTGGTCATTTGAGGAATATTATAAATTGAAAATTTAAGTAGATTAGAATTATTTACTCTTCATAAGAACTTTTATGATTGTAATGAATTTAAACTTCATATATTAATATTACCCGTAATTTACAAGTGATATTTGGATTATGTTAAAATAGGTTTTAAGTTAACTTAACTAAATTGAAATTTTCTTTTGATCAGGTTATCGTGGGGAATGCATGTTATCTTTATCATTTCTATTGTTTCAGTTTATTAAGTTGTTTTTTTTTTATTTTCTAATTAAATTCATTAGTCTCAAAAAATTTCTTAAGGTTTGTTTAATAAACTATGGTTATGTTTCACTTAATTTATATTCAAACATTTTAGATGTGGTGTTGTATGAACAGGCTTTAATAGAGTAATGTATGATTCCTGATGACTTATGATCGTTTGAGGATAGAAAGTTTGTATAGGCATAGTTGAGGAAGTGATTATAATAAGGGACCTGCGTAAATCGGACATACATCTTCTAACGATAGTCCGTGAACCCATTAGAGTGCTCGACAATTACAGTGCAAGTAGTGCGCTCACTTTTTGCGAGTACTCACCCTCTTGATACAGTACCAACGTTGATCGCTCAACGGGTATCAAGCGGTAAACAATGTTGTATCTTGGGTTACGCTGGTAACAGCACTAAAGAGCAAAATATTTGATCATCAGTAACCCACCACCTTGCTTAGTTAGTACCGTGTTGTTTTCCATTATGAACTTACAATCTTTATTTTCTAACTTATTCTTTATTTCTTGGACCTCCATATTGTCATTTTGCCACTTGTTATATCCGCCTTCTGCTGTTACTGTTAATATTCTGGTTTTAATTTTGCCGGTTTTTGCGTCTTCGTGTTCCATCATACACTGTACACATGTTCCGCATGTTTTCCTGGATAGCATATCCGCGTTTGTATGGCTTGTTCCTTTCCTGTATTCCATTTTAATATCCAGGCTGCTTAAATAGTTGATCCATGTCTGGAATTGAGCAGTTATTGGTTTCTTCGTTGTTACCATAAACGTAATAGCTTTATGGTCCGTTCTCAGTACGAATCTCTTACCATATAAGTAATGGTTGAAATGTTTACAAAAATAGTATATAGCCAATAATTCTTTTCTGGTAATGCAGTATCCTTTTTCGTGGCTGCTCATCGCATGTGAACCATATGCAATGACATGTTCATGTCCTTTTTCATCCTTTTGCGAAAGAACTGCTCCAATAGTATCGAAGCTCGCGTCTGTGTCTAATATAAATTCTTTTCTGAAATCTGGAAATACCAATACTGGGGCGGTTATCAATGCTTCTTTCATTTCCCTGAAAGCCTTTTCACACATCTCTGTCCATCTTATTTTCTCATTGTTTTTTCCGCATATGCTTTCTAGTGCTCTTGCCTTCTTTGCATAGTCTTTTATGAACCGTCGATAATAGTTACAGATACCCAGAAAGCTCCTCAGATTCTTCATACATTTTGGTTTTTGAAATGATTGTATTGCTTCTATCTTAGTATTATCTGTTTGTATGCCGTATTTATTTATTATGTGTCCCAGAAACTTCACTTCTTTTCTAAATATTTGACATTTTTCGGGGTTCAATCTTAGTCCTGCTGTTGCGATCTTCCCTAGGACTTTTCCAAATATGTTATAATGGTCTTCTTCTGTCTTTGTGAATATTAGGATGTCGTCTAAATATACCATCACTCCATCTTTCCACAAATCTTTCAATACTTTCGTCATTAATTCTTGAAATGTTCCTGGTGCCGCTGCAATACCGAACGGCATCCTGTTAAAACAGAACTGTCCTTCTTTTGTTGAGAATGCTGTTTTCTCTTGAGATTCTTTATCTAACTTCACTTGGTAATAAGCATTTCCCAAGTCGATTGAGCTAAAATATCTGGATCCGTGTAGGATGTCTAAAATTTCATCTACATTTGGCATTGGAAATGCTTGTCTTTCTGTTATCTTGTTTAATTGTCTGAAGTCTAGACAAAGCCTGATGTCTTTTTTCTCTTTCTTCCATACACAAACTAAAGGTGTGTTCCACAGTGAATTACACTTCCTAATTATTCCGTTGTTTTCTAGATTTTTTATTGCTTCCTCAATCTTGTTTTCCAAATTTATTGGCTGACGTCTCGGTTTAATCATTATTGGCTCTCCTTTCGTGATGATCTTATGTTTTATCAGATTGGTACACCCAATGTCCCATTTATCTGCCATAAAAACATTCTTGTTTGCCTGAAATATTTCTAGCAGTCTCTTATTTCCGGTAACTTTTAAAACGTCGATGGCATGACGTAATCTTTCTTCATCTGTTATAATCCGCCCAAATCTAGCTTCTATTTCGCAAATGAAATCACTACGTTTTCCATGTTCTTCTAGTATACATTTCAATTCTATACCAAATAACCTTTGTAGTTCTACTCCTCCAATAATTTCTGGTATTAAATTCTTTACTATAATGAATGTTACATTTCTTTCAATACTGCCCATTTTAACATTGATGTTTATTTTACCCATAGTTTCTAATCTACTGTTGTTTGCACATCTTAGCGATTCCCTTGTTTCTAATATTTCGATATTTTCTAATCGATCAATTACAGATTTAGCCATCACATTAATTCGCGCTCCTGTATCCAATAAACAATCTACTTTCCGCCCTTGGATATCCAGTGTTGTACTCGGTCTACCTTGCATTATATTATATGTTATTACTGGACTTTTTTGTTCTTCTACTGACAAAATATTCTGCTCTCTAGTATCTTCTACAATTTCATTAATACACACGTCTCCATTTTTCTTGAGGAATTTGTAAATTTTCTCTATAGTTCTTTCCTCGTGTTTTACTAATTCATTTACTTTACACTCTTCTTTAAATATTTTCTGAATTTCCTTATCATTCGACTTTTTAATTTCTACACTACTATTATTATTAATATCACGTTCAAAAACACTACAATCTTTATCAATCATACAATCATCATACATACTTAAATTACACATACCGTTAGCATTCATTCTTTGGTTGAAATCAATATTACTTAGTAAATTGCTCCGATCAATGTCCCGTTTGACGTAGCGTGCTCGTTTGGGTCATTCTCCCTGTTATACTCGTCTGGCTGGTTTGACTGTTTTGTATTCATCATCTCATCATCAGACTCGATAGCTGCAATATCTTTTCTGTTATATTGTTGGTTTCCCCATTGTCTTTGATGTACGTTCCTTGATTGATACATATCTTCCCTTTGTTGATAGGTATTTCTTTGAATTCTTCCTCCTGACATCTTCCTTTGGTCTCGATCTCTTCCTTGATTTCGTCTTTCCATATTTGTGTAGCACTCTCTTTCTTTGTGTCCTCGTGCATTGCATCTATGACATTTGATTGTTGGGCATTCTCTTCGTATGTGACCTTCAACACCACATGCATAACATTGAAATCTTCTTTTTATATTACATTCTCTGCTACTGTGTCCCGGTTTTTGACACGTCCAGCATTCTATCACTTTAACTCTTGTCTCTGGTTTCCATTCGTTGATTTCTCTCTTCGTGGCTCCAACTTGTACTACATCTCTATAAGTTCTTCCCCCAGTTGTAGGTCGTATTGATCTCACCGTGTTTACTTGTTCAATAACCTTGTTAACTTTTTCTATCTTCTTTATAGTTTCTTTAATTTGTTCCGCCGTTTTGAGATCTTTCATTTCGATTTCTTTCCTGACTTCTTTATCTCTTACACAATGTGTCAATAAACATTTCTGAATTTCTTCCTCATTCCAAGTGTGTGAGGCCAATTTTTTAGTCATTTTTGATATTTTCTCTATAAATATTTCCGCTGATTCGTTACCTTGCTCGTAGTTCAAGGCTTCTCTTAAGTCATCAATCAATGACGTTGGTCGATGAAAAGCTGCTCTTAATTTCTGTTCAACAGTTTTACCTTCTGCGGTTTCATATTCTTCAATCAAAGTCCTGTCCAGAAGTGTAATAACTAGTACCATTTGGGTCTTCACTGGTGTCTTCGTTATTTCAAAGAACCTCTGACAATCTTTGATAAATAATTCGAGGTCATCTCCTCTGTGGAATTTTTCTGGAAGTAATCTTCCAATAAGCAGATCCGTTGGAATGGTCGCCATGTTAGAAGCTATAACATTTAATTCTTCGGTCATCAAAATAAATTACTAAGACTATTAAATCCAAAATTATATTTCATTAAATCTGATTATATAAACAAATATTCTTGGGACATTTTCTAAATTTTAATTTCAACCAAATATCAACATACCATCGCATTCATACTTGAATTTCAATTTTATTAAAAATTATTTTATTTTAAAATTTCAATTATCATTTCAATTTTAATATCTTAAAATAATTTAAGTTTCAATTAAAACTTTACAAATTTTAATCATGAACTAATTTAATTTAGTATTTTAATTTTAACTCCTCACAGTCATCATTACCACTTTAGCCATATCCAACTTAAAATCAGAGTAAAATTTTTTGATAGCTGCCACAATTGATAAAGCGTCACAAGCACTTAACTGAATTATAGTTGCAAAAGAGGTTTTGTAATCAAAGTTTGTTCTGAATTTTATGTAAATTATGAGCATTTTGTTGAGGTCTGTAAATTAAAATAAAATTTAAATGAAATTTAGGTTGGTGATTTAAATAAAAAGTAAGTGAAGAAAAAAGACAAATAAAAGCGTGATCATGCACAGAATTGATAGTAAAGGAAAGTACGATGAAAGCAGTATTAGAAAATGACAAAAACAGTTACGAAAGGCAAGAATCCGGAAATCCGAGAAAAATCAATAAATTGTAAAATCATCGAAATCGAATTGGGAAAACGGGACAGGTATAGATTAGCTAATGGTCAACAAGATGATGATAAGGGATTTATCAGAAAATGGTTAGAAAGGGTCGAAAAGCATTCAAATGTGTAAAAACAGAAAACATTAATTAATTAATTAATTGGCTAATAGAAAACCCGAGTTAGTGGGAAACTAGAGCCAATGGAGACCCCGAGATATGAAGGAAGCCCGAGCTGGATAAACAAGAAGAAAAGTAAACAGAAGGATGATTTGGGCCCATTAGCTTGACACAATGATTAATTGGAAAAGAGCAAGAAGAAGATAGTTCATGTAGAAAGGCCGGACGGGCCATTAATTATCTTTGTTCGTTGGACCATTATGGGTGACAGCCGAAGCAGATACGTGGAAGCAAATGTCAAGAGAGAGATTGGCTCGGCAAACACTATTTGTCATTCCGATTTCGAAGAGTATATAAGGAAGGGGAAAATCAGAGCAAATCGGCATTTTGCCTCAGCTAGGGTTAGAAGAAATCGAGCTTAGGAAAAGGTAAAAACGAATTTAGGAGATTAGGGAAAAAGAAGAGATAGAATAAAAATAAAAAGGGTGAAAAAGGATCAAATCAAAGAGAAAAAGGAAAACGTTGGTCAAGAGAACCTTCAGGAAATAAAAGGTGAATATTATCTTTATCAAAGCATCAACACCGAGCGGAGAATCGGACTAACTCGAACTGTTGGACTATTTATTATTGATTGTGTATTATTGAGAGAAAATATATTTTGATTTCAATATACGTTGGGTCGTTTATTGTTTTGATTTAAAGGAAACGAGGAGTCATAGGTAACCGACTTAAATTAACTGAAAACCCAACAATTTTATGAACAGAAATATCCGTGCTCTCATCAATTATTAAGCAATGATATTGTGATTTCCTAATAGCCTCGAAATCTTCATTCTGAACTACTTGGTTTATGCATTCCACGAATTCAAAGGCATAATTTTTGCTGCACCAACTTTCAGGAATTTCAACATATTTGATATGTGGATATTTATTTCCTGCACAGAATTCATTGAAGTGTTCAATTTTATTGCCAAAATTACGTTGTCAATTAAAACTTTAACCATTTTTTGGATTTGCCTTTTGTCTTCCAGCATTTTCTATTCGTACCTCAGGTATTTAGGAGTCTCAGTAATCAGTCAAACTAATCCACCACATTTACGAGCTGTAAGAATTTCGACCGCTTCAATGTGTGTTTTGTGATTTAGATGACGTTTCAGATAATCCAATTTCCAATCATCCCACTTTTTCCCAATTGAAAAATCTCCATCTACTTTCGCTTCGGTACAAAATTTGCACTTAATTTTACTTTCTTCTTCAATGAATTCGAATATACAATCTAGTTTTACATGGCAGAGTTCACGTGAAATTGGTATTTTGGTCTTAACAAGTTGCAAAAGCCAAGCAGGTTTGAAATTTGGACATATATTTTTAGATGTTGACATTGGTTGACTTGAGGAGTTTCTTTTTGACATCTTTGAAGCTGGGATTAAATTTATTTAAAAAAAAACAACAAAAATAAATAATAATACATATACCATTTACAATTCCTCGGCACAGCACAGTATAAAATTCGCAACAAAATATTAACTTTATTTGGTTGATGTTCGAAATATACTATTTATATTGCTTTATAATAGCAATTACCAATGTAAAAATAAGCCTACTTTTATCGATATTAAAAATTATTTTTAAAAAAATCCGCGAGCAATTTTCTTATGCGCGCAAAATGGAATGCTGAGCAACAATTTCTTTTATGCGCGATTGCGCATGCGCGCAGCTTAAATGGAACGTTGGTTACCAGTGGTGCCATACCACAGGACACCAAATTAGAGTGGCGCAAATTTCAAGATGGAATGACTTTTCCAATTACTCCAAAAATACCGAATTAGGGGCCATAATTAGTTATAATTCGTATTGTGCACAATTATAGCTCGGCTACAGCATTGGCCAGTGGCCAAAGGAGCCGTGTCCGTCACACACAGCAAAAAAACATTAAAAAATTGTAAAATTTATTTTATGCAGGGTTCAAAGAAAATGTCCGTCACCTTATAAAGCACGATCACCGCTAATTTAATGTTAAAAAATGACATATTATTATATATTTATAAATAAAATAAACTATATAACCTGAATTAGTTATAATAATTAGTAATAATAATTACACGTTTAACTTCATTTATAAATCAAAACAATTTTCTAAAAATTAATAATTATTTTCAGTTTATCCAATTCTTAAATTTTTAGATGTATTTATTAGAAAACACAAAATCTATAGAATGGATGAAAAAATGCAATGCTCTGTTTATTATAAAAAATAGAAAGAATTCCAAAAATTTCAAGAAGAATCTTGTTAAGTTATATAAATCTATAGTAAGTATACGTTTTTTATTATAAGTTTAATTGTTTTTGATATTACAATAAAATTAATGTAGAGATAATTTATATTGATGATAAATGCTTTTTGATAAGTTATTATTTCATTTTATATTTAAATATTTTTCTTTATGTCCATTTTACAAAGATGTCGGACATTTGAAAGTTTGTTGCTACTTTAATTTTTAAATGAAACTAGTTATATTTTTAGTATCGGTTGTATAAATGAAATTGGTAACCATTTTTTAACAGTATTGGTAATGTATGACAAAATGTAGTTATCGACTCTTAGTCTTCACATTCAAGGTCTTTTTACACATTTCATATATTATTTCAATTTCTTCTGCTTCATAAATAATATCAGCAGTATTGGATTATTTTTTCTATTTTTTGTATATTCTTATATGAATGTTAATTTATTCTGTTTAAATTTTACAATAATGTTTGCTTGGTATGGATAAAGGTATGAATGATGAATATCATCTTAAATTTCTCCAGATGTTCAAGTAAACTGGCGTACCAACTCTGTTTTCTAGCACTTTCAGCACGAGCTCCTGAAACGTTCCTGGTGCTTCTGCTATTTCAAAAGGCATTCTATTAAAACAAAATTATCCTAGCTTCGTTGAAAAAGCTGTCTTTTCTTTTGATTTTTCATCAAGTTCAACTTCATAATAAGCATTACCCAGATCAATCGAAGTGAAATACTGAGCTCCAGCCAGTTTATCTAATAGTTCTGATATATTTGGCATTGGAAAACCCAGCCTGAAATCTAGACACAGTCTGACATCCTGTTTCTCTTTTTTCCACACGCAAATTAACGGCGTGTTCCACTTATTGATAATGTCAGATTCCCACAGATTATTAATTACCTGATCAATCTTTCCTTATTAAATTGATCGGTTATCTCCACGGATTAATATTTATAGGTTCTCCTTGTGTCTCAATTTTATGTTTCAATAAATTTGTACATCCTATATCCCATTTATCTGCCATAAACACATTCTGATTCTTTCTTATTAATTCTATAATATTCAAATCTTTGATCTTCATCTTATCTCTGGGCCTTTGAAATCTTTCTTCTTCAGTGATAACTCTCCCAAATATAGCTTATATGTTCCCCACGTCGTTGTTTGTCTCTGTTTCGTCCTGAATAATATTAAACTCTAAATCATTGCATCTCAATGCCTCCGATAACATCTGGTGTTAGTTGTTCCACTATTGTGAACTGTATCTCTTTCTCCATGCCATTCAAATTGACTCTCATTTCTCCACTACCCTTTATTTCTAATTTTCCATCGTTTCACATCGAAGTGTTATTGTTGCTCTTATTAGCTTGATCCCTTGTGATTTCTGAACATTTTCCATCTCATAACATTTATCCTGGCTCAAGTACTTAATAAACACTCAATGACTTCTCCATTGATCTCGATTGTTACACTTGGTCATGCCTGCATTCTCTCATATCTTATTATATTCTGTTTCTGTTCATTTATTGCCTTACTATCTATACTCTTATCAGTTGCATTCCTCTTACCTTTACCGATCCTCCAATCCTTCTTCAAAAATTTGTTAACTTTCTTTGCTGTGCATACCATTTCCTCGTCTGTTAGCTCTCTCTCAGCTGTGTTCTCTAGTAAATAATATGCTTCTTATACTATTTTTGAGGATACCTAAATAACAATTTATAAAGAAATAAATAAAATTACCTGGGGGAAGATCGCCATGACAAACGGGACGATCTATTGGAACTCAGAAAAGAAAACGGAAGTAAAAAGAAACTAAAAATGAGAAAGATAAAGGAAATAAAAGGAATCAAACAGGAAAATGAAAACCAAGGTCAATACTAATTAATTCGTACAAAAAGGAAAAGGAATTTTGAAATCAGGGAAAAAGGACAATATCCTTATCCCGACAGCTTACCAGTGATAACAGAATTGATGGTAGAAGGCGGTCAAACAAATTTATTGAATTTATTGTCAGTGTCAAGTGAAAGTTTATTTGTGATTATCAATAAAGATTTCTGTTGTCAAGTGTTATTTGTGAATCAAATAAAGACACGCTTGGAGTCAGAGTAACATCTAAAATTTATCACCAACTCGATAACCCAACACTATAATAATTTATAATTTGGGAGTTTTTCCGTACATCTAATATATCGCTCCAACTATCTCCTCTTCCTTCGAAGCATTCTCGATATTTGCTACATATCCATCTTTGGTTCTCCTTGATTTTCTTTTCATTCCTCCTTGTTCAACATATTTCTGATATCCCCCTTTTCCTTGATATCCTCTATTTCTTTGATCCTGTTCATTCGAACTTAATCTCCTTATTTTCTGTCTGTTTAAATTTGTAAAGCACTCAGCTTTTTTATGGCCGTTTCTATTACATCTCCTGCATATTTATGCATTCTCTTCTGATATGTCCCTCTTTTCCACAACCGAAGCGTGTTATCACTTTCTTTGGGCAGTCTCGGCTTAAATGACCTACTTGGTGACAAGTGCAACATTCTGTCTTTCTCTTGTTTTGATGATTCTCGTAGTCTCTTCTTACTTCCGAATTATAGTATTGTCTTGTTTGCATATATGGTTTCTATATATGACTGTTCTTCGTTCTGGCTGCATCTCTATAACCTTTTTATTTCCTGATTCTGGTCTACTTCTTTCTATGGCCGTAATCTTCCCCGTCATATTAAGTAGTATGATATGACACCTCCAGGACACCCCTACCCCATCGAGGAAAATATTATTAAGCTAAAAAATTATGTTTTTTTGAATTTTCATGATTTTTCCATGGTTTTTTACGAAATTTTTCCAAGTTTTTATGAAATTTAAGTGATTTTTTCACAAATTTTTCTAAGTTTTTAAAGTCAACTTTAAACATGTGTCACCTCCAGGACACTATAAAATAAGTAGGTCACGACTACATAGTTATATAAATATTAGATCACAATTTTATAGTTTTTAAAATAAGGTCACGACTATAGTTTAATTACACACATATTTTATATAATATCATTATTATACAAGTCTATATAGTTTAATTAAATATAAGGCATACACACAATGGTGGGTAGGGAAAATGACTGTAAGGGGCAATAATTAAGGGCAAAATCAGAAAATTTTAATGAAACATAAATTGGGTAAAATTTATCAAAATACTATGTTTTTGTGTTGAAAATGGGTGTGTCTGTATAGGAAATCGTCGATAAGACGCTAAATTTCAGGATAAATTCAGAAAAATCTTGATTATAAAATATTTGTTTATAAAACATTTGATTATAAAACATACTTTAAGTTATGAGGTAGAGAATTATTGTTCGTGTGCAAGGGGCAATAATTATAGGCAAAATCATGAAATTTTACCAAAAATACATGTTAATTTCTATAAAATTTATGCCTTTGGGTTGAAAGTGTGTTTGTGCCGGTACAGAAAATTGTCAATAAGAAGCAATAATTAAGGGGAAATTTTACATACACATTTTATATCACATTCAAAATGTTAGTCATGGATATGTATTGTACATGCCTTGTTTAATACCGGTGTATATGCTTGATATTAACTTTAAAATAAATTAAATTACTAAAATTCAACATTTATTAACACATTCACAATCATCATTTCCACATTTTATAACATTTTCAACTATGTGATCTATACAATCGTTACATACATGCTGTTCGTTATCCTCAAGCTTCATAATATTTTCCGTTATATAATCTGTAGGTTCATCTATAGGTTCATCATTTTCTTGAGTGTTTTTTTCATCAAATCCTGAATCTTCACTCTCAGCTACGCAGCCTATATTTAATCCGTTTGAAACAGATAATATGTCCTCCATTTTTACACTAGCTATTTCTGATAATTTTTCCAACAAAAAGTTGATTAAAAATTCTAAACAATAAATAATTCGGTAATTAATTAATCATATTAACCTTTTTTCTACAGTCATTATTAATACTTTAAAACTATAATGTAAGGTTGTTTATAGATTGTCTTTGTTAAATGCTGATATGGTTTGAAACATTGTATTTATAAGTTGATCTTTACCTTGAAGACGCGAATTTAACTCATTTAAATGAGTGGTCAAGTCTAGTAAAAATGCCAAATCGGTGAACCAGTGTTCATTGTCAAGTTCGGGCTCAAATTTCGTTTTCGATTCCATAAATGACATGATTTCATTGCGCAAATCATAAAATCTTTTCAACCATCTAACTTCCGAAAAGTAAATAATGTCCCCATATTCCGCATCCATAATTTTAAGAAATTCCTGGAATTGACGATGATTCAATCCCTTGGCTCTTATAAATTTTACAGCGTCGATGACAATCGGCATCACGTTATTAATCTTTAAACATTTTGCGCATAAATAATCCTGATGTACTATGCAGTGATATTTCATAAAACGTTAATTTTGGGCGGCAAATGCATCGTCTTCTACTAATTTTACAAGTCCTTCTCGTTTACATGTCATTGCCGGAGCACCTTCAGTTACTATTCCAGACATATTCGCAACGGACAAAGAAAATCGTTTTAGTTTAGTTTTCACCTCTTCATACAAATCTCTTGATTTAGTCGTGTTTTTTAATGGCACTAAAGAAGCCATTTCTTCAGTGACTTTATATTCTTCATCAATACCTCTAATAAAAATTGCCAATTGATCTGTGCCAGTAGCATCAGTACTTTCGTCTATCGCCAAAGCATAACATTTAAAATTAGCTGCTCTACTCTCCAAACCTGCTTCGACAGATTTTCCGATTTCTTCAATTTACCTTGCTATTGTCTGGTGAGACAAACTGATTTAAAAAATTCTTTTTTATCAGGGCAAATTATATCTGCAACGCTTTCTATGCATAGCTTAATAAACTCACCATCAGCAAATGGTTTGGAGTTTTGTGCTATCAAATTAGAAACCACATAATGCGGCTTTCCTCAACCAGGTTATCCCGGCAATGTTCGCTCCTGAATAGCTTTTTCCCCACTTCCTTCATCTGAGGCGGGGAAAACCAAGTTCCCCCTAGGTGGTCGATTTTTCGCTTGAGAAGCCCTATCTGCGTCTGTAGGGTCTTGATGATACCGTTTTTGTCCGCGCAAGAGAAGCACGGTGCGAGTAGGACTTTGGTATTTCGATTGGTTGCCATTTTCCGGGAAAGAAACATTAAGATTTCTACGAGGGATATATTACGATTCAAACAAGATCAAAATATGAGGGCTTTAACTTCTCGCCCTTCTTAAACACATGTTCCTTGCGCGTTGATAGACAAGATAACTCAAAGTACGAATGCTCAACTACCGATGACGATCAATAAACATAATTTTAATATTTTCATCCATTTCACCTTATTAGAATTTTATTACCTCCTAATTTAGCTTTTTTAAAAAATTGTCTATGTTTATTATCACGTTGATTTTTCTAGTAATATTTGATATTAACCAAACTTTAATGTACACAAATCCTGACTCGGACCAGTAATTAATGTTCATTTACCACTGCGTTTACTGACTAAAGTTAAATTACCTATAGTCGACTCGGGATCATATCCCATCATCTAACTCAAATTCTATTTATTCGACCAAATTATTAATATCTATGATTACTTATATGTCCATTTAATCCAACTACGCATCCATATTTATTATAATGTTAAATTTGCTAAAAAATTTCTAAGTTAATTTAATTGTGTTCAATATAGCATCCCATTTAATAATATGAATTAGAATTTTCTATTTAATTAATGTGTGTTAATTATTAATTTTTATTAAAATGATAGTGGCCTAACGCTTTCTAATTTAATTAAATTACCGACTTATTAATTCAAAAAAATTTTGATCGGAATTTTAACCGATTGTCTGGTTTATTGCCATTATCAATGAGTAGATTACTCAGGCTGTTATTTCTACAGGATGGTTGATTACAAGGTAAGTTCGCCTTATCTATTTATCGATGTAACTTTACGCGGTTGTTCAGATTAAATATGATACCTATTAGACAAACGTTCAATTCACAGGGAATTCTATGTGCTAGATTACAAAATCTATCCGACCTCAGCTGTTGGTTCTCACGTTGTCGGATAAACGGAATTTCTATTTCGTGTGTTGATTTGGACCAAGATACTCATAGAACGGTTACACGGCTTATCTCTGCATTATGCCTGCTGAATTTTTATTTTTTAATGTGTATCACCAGATGAATCTCAACTACCGATTGAAATTTTCGCTCTATCAGAGGTATATCGATGTTTTACATTTCTTGTTTTACTTCTCAAGGATTTTCAGTTTACGAGATCGATGCTTACGGATATGATAAAGGGAAGACATTCCGAAACTTTCGGTTCCACTAGCACTAGAGGTCTGTTCCTAGTAGTTACTGAGTTTATGTGTCGCCTCAAAAGACTAAAAATTGAATGTGCCGTAGTGGAATAGATAGAAGCTTCTTTATTGTATGAGATTGAAACGGCCTAACTTAACTGGATTTTGTTCAGAGAATCCTGATCATGTGATGTTACTACAGATGAAAAATAAATTGAAGTCATGGTGTTACTGGATACTCGAAACCGCGATAAGTAGTTTCAGAATGATACTGAATGCTGAATGAGTTGTGTTATTTGAAAATTAATCTCCTGAATGAATTATAAGGTGTTAGACAGTACAGAAGTCCTGAATAGTTTAAAAATGAACATTGAAAAGATCGTGTCTGGTAGTTGCTTATATAGTTTTTTAGGTAAAGTTTCTGATCAATCACAGTTGGTCTAATTTATTTTAATTGATTATTTCACAATTTTTTGCTTTTGGTTATTTTATTGGTTAGTTTTGGTTCTATTTTTAATTTTTGGGTTAGATTTCTTTTAGTTGTTTTGTTATTTATTATTATTATTTCTTACTTTCCTTTTTCCTTTTTAGATTTACTACTTTTGTTAATTCTCATATTTTTATTATTTATTTATTTTCATAATTCCCTGTTGATTATTATCTTTTTCTAACTCAATTCCTACGTTTCTGCTTCCTATTTTGCATAATGATTTTATTTTGTTAAATTTCTTTTGTTATTATTTATTGTTATTTTATCGATTTCGTTTCTTTATTTTATTCCTAATTTCTACTTTTCTTAATATTATTTAAGTATTTACACGATCCCGTCAATGTTTTTAGTTTTTCTTACAGAAAACAAGAGATTTATAGGAAATTTATTGTACTCATTCAGTGTTCAGCCCAACAGTTGGGTGTTGGACATCGAAAAGCATAATAATAATGATCTGGTTAATTTATCAATGATTTTAATGGATTTATTAGGTGTTATTTCAGGAATTTTTCAAGTTATTAGTTTCGTGAAAATCAATGCAACATTTCCAGACGAAGAATGTTATAATAATAAAGTTTTGTATTTAAAAATCTTTCTTTATTGTAATTTAATTTAAAATATTGTATTTCTGTGTGAATATAATCGTGTGGTTATCACATTCATTGAGATCATTGTAATACTTGGTTCAAATCCCAGTATGTATGACCTTTTCTTATATGATTATAATAAAATTATAATAAATTGACAAATTTTTGATGATCATAGTGGTTCAGTAGGACAGTACTCGTGTTAATTTTTGATGATGTCGGAGGGTAATTCGTAATTAGTAAGTGTAGATGATCAATATGTGTACGTGTGTGTTTTGATGTGCAGTTAGTAATAAATGCTTACTAGTTAGCAGTTAAATATCCAATGGTTACTAGGTCAATTATGATATCAAAAGTTTTTTATTATACAATAGTTCAAGATCGAGTTTTATTGAAGAGGCCGAAGGACAATTATAATGTCATGTGTATGAAATACGCAATTTTATAAAATTATGCAATGTCCTCCCCCGACACCCATATATAAATATTACATAATACTGCATATAGTAGGATATTCGGATTGTTTTATACTCCTCATTTGTCACTACTACCATTATATATATATGTGAGCAAAGATGAATGTAATGAAGCATTTTTTAGATAATCACGTATTTTTTGGGAAGATTCGTTGAACTTTCAGTAAACTTTTTGTGATATTTAAAATCAACTATTAATTAATGAAATATTAAAAACTATGTGAGTAGTAATTTAATGTACAGTAAAATCTTAGTAATAAAATCATATTTATTTATATTATATCAATTTATTCATATAAATTCAGCGATAATAACGAAAAAACCTAAATTTGTCAAATTAATTGGTTTAAATACTATATTTTACACCTTTATTGGAAAGCGACCCTTTTCCCAACTGAAATATAATAAATACATAGTAACTTTGTTTTTACGTTGATTTATTGCAAAGCTAAGTTATTAAAATTAAATTTGATTTCTATTTTTGGTCTAAAATTTACAAAATCTTTAGGACACGACAGAAATAAATAAAGATAAAGTTCAAGAATTTATGAAAAATAAAACTAATTTTACTAATTTCCTTCTCGATTCTGAACTACCACATCTTCAATCAATAGTAGATATGAAGCAGAAAAACCAATTTATGCCTTTCGTTGTATCTGAAGAGTTCCACGAGACATTTCAAGATACATTTGAAATAGGACAAGAGTTTGATAAGCCAACTTTCTCTGGGTGGTTCTGGAACAATCATCTTCAAAAACAACTGCACAACTTTTCAAGACAGTGTTTGAAACAAATATTAAATGCTGGTGATTGTAAAAGTCAATTGGAAAAGGAATTGAGAACTGACAAATTAGAGAAGTATTGGATAAAACAAGAAAAGCGATTACACGTTACTGCAATGTTCATAGGAAATAAAGAACCACAAGAACAAGAACAATATTTAAACACCGTATTTAAACAATTTTACACAACTATTGAAGGTTGTGTCACTGGGCTTTTGCTGACTCCGAGGACATTCAGCTGTCATGTCAATATAAGTGATAACAACATTTGGATGTTTGATCAATCAACAAAAGGTGAGTTGATAAAAAAATTATTTTTTCACGTAATGATGCTCATTTTTTTCTTAAAATTATTGAATTTTAAATCTGAAAAATATTCCATTATTTAAAATAAAATTAAGGACCACAAATCTATACGAATCTATAAGAATCACTGAAACTATGAATTGCCACCATAATGAAATTTTGTTTTAAAATCATACAAGATCTGCATATATCTCAATAATCTCAAAACATTTTCAAGTGTGCATTCCTGGAATGCTCAATTTACCTAAAATAATAGACGAATCATAACTTAGCTTATTTTTTATAATAATATTTTTAGAACAACACAGATTTATTAACTGAGCATTTAATTAAACTATAAGAAAGTTTCACAAAAAGCTTTGTTTTATTGTCTTCATCAGGTAGGTCAAAAAACCATAGATTTCATAAACAAATTTAATTAATTTTTTTATAAATATTTTTTTAATTTAATTTAAATAATCAGTTATTTAAAGATTTTAAAACATTTTATTAAAATATTATGAAAACTTTTTTTTCCAATTTCACCACTGATTATTTTCCATTGAATTTATTAAAAAGAGAGCTTGAAGACTATAAATATGTCGAAGTTTTTTGATACTCACAAATTTTCGGCACTGCCTTTTTCAAGTGAAATTCTAGTTTTTTTTCAATTCTATCTGATTATGACAAGAAAACTGTCGAAATATATAGTAAAACGAATATTCGAATAGCAATTCCTTATAATTAAATCGTTACTATGTTTATTTAATTAACATATTGTTGAACGGCAATTTTACAAGGAAACTATGTCATTTCACCGTCTATTATTTTGTAAATGAATATGGAAGTAAAGTAAAAGATTCTAAATAAACTCTAATAAGTTTTATTTATACCGAATAAAATTAAACTTTGGACATATTTTTATACAACTTTAAAATTTTTGTTTAGTATGGAAAAACTGTATGGTAATCATCTATAGGTTTTGCAGATATATCTCGTTTCGCTGCGCTTTCCTTTTGAATAGCATACTATACACCGTCTAGTTAGATTTGTTTTTACACCATTGACTATTTGTTCTAAAATGTGGTCGTTCTGACATGTGAATCTTACTAAGGACCTCTTTTAGAAGTACGAGAAGAACTACATTGTAGTGTGTTCCATTCATTCGAATATACAGAAATACATTTCCCAGATACTTCTAGTATAAATTTTTTGTATCTTATTTTGTAACTTTAGAGTAATTTTGAAATGTATTAACAAAAATACAATTGATTAAAAAGAATGTTATTTTTTAAACCTCTATACTTTTTGTAAGATTTTGTTGTTCGACTCCCTTCATGTGTTTATTGTATTTTTGTACGAAAGTTTCACTATATTATCTGTAGAATTTCTTTGCAGCTTTCCAGTTGATATCATAGACGCATCATGAATAGTCGAAATCATGCACACCAACCTTTCCACGATAATCTACACATATCCTAATGGATCCATCTTTCTTCTCTACTATCACTAACTCAAGGACTCTTGCAACACCGAATAACACTTACTTTCATTAACTCTTTTATCACTCTTCAATCCTTTTCTCTATGTGCATTAGTTGACTTCGAGGATGTTGCATTATCGGGCATCCTGTTATCCGCATCTCATATCGAACTAATTTTGTAAATCCCAGATAAAATTTTGATGCCATTAAATTTCCGCCGTATTCCCTTATCATCCCTTCAATATCTTTACTATTCTCACCTGCCATCACCACTAGTGCTTTATTTATTCTTTCTTCATCAGTGTGGATTTTGTTTATCAATGACGTTTCTATATTATTGATCTTCACTAACTTTACTCTTTCATGAATTCGGGCTTGATATCCTTTACCACTACTACTGTGATTATTTTGGTCTTCTGATTCAATCGATCCGGTATAATTGTGCATCCCACTCTTCCCCTCCAGTTGAAAAAACTCCGCATAATAATATCATACTACATTGAAGGTTTGGTTTGCATATTTTCTCCCACAAATTCTTGATCATGACTGTTACTGATGCTCCAGAGTCCTATAACATATCTGCTTCGGCATTATTCAACATTATTTTACTCTAATTTCTTCCATCTTCCCAGTAATACATCTCTTCTTCTGTCTCGTCTCTTCGTCGTTCATTTCTTCTTTCACAATTTACTTTCTTGACTCCACCGATGAAATGAAACACATGGAGTAGCTGATGTTTTCCAGTCTTCTCTCAATATAGTATATTTCTCAGGGACATTGTATCTATTTTACATATCGCCGTGAGTCATTCTGAAATACTGGCTGTGTAATCTTTTCTTTCAGATTTGGAATCTTCATGGATGTTGTTGGCAGCTTTCTTTCTGAGCCATCCGCGAATTTTGCATTTCTCAAAAATTGTTCTCTTGGGGATTATTCTCGACGACCGTGATCATTTCCTTCGTATTGTATTGGTCCGCGTATAGGATATCCGTTTCTTCTTGATTTTGGTGACTAAATGACTCTTCTGATAGTTTTCTTTGTAGTGATGTAGGTATTTGAATTCTCATATGCCCTCTCACTCACGCTAATGTTTTTTGACCGATTTCTTTAATAAATTCCTTTTTATTGTTTCCATTTTTGTTACTTTCAAAAATTTTCGTCAATAATCTCGTTTCTTCAATTTTTGTTTCTGGTTTCGTCAATAGTATCTCCCTCAGTCTCGCATCGCGTGCTTTATTTGCGATGAGGTCTTGAACAATATCTTCTTCTTCAGCTAAAGCTTTTCCTTAGACGTATCTCAAAAACTGCGAAGCGTTCATCATCTTCCTGTTCCATAACTGCCAATTCTCTGATTTTGTCAGTTGTGAACGTATGTAATTGTGTAAACACGTTTTGGCTTTCACATCTGCTGCTTCTGTTTCTCTGACGTTTCACCACAATGCCTTTGCTTCTGCCACCAATAACACATCGAAAGTGCTTGTCAATCGCTGTCCATTTGCAGCAGCCATTCTTCTATATCCCTGATCCATTTTTCGGCTTCTTTCAATCCTCGTCCATCATATCGTCTGATGTTCAGTGTGAGCATGTCTTGGCATGATTTTGGTAGGCATTCCATTAGCGATTTTAAATCCAACTCGGTTTTAAAACTCTACAAATTCGTCATAAATTTATTGTTATTCAAGAGTTTCCATTTTTCAAAAAAACGTGACAACTCACTTATTTAAACAAATTAATTCAGATATCCAACTCTGCATATTTTCTATTGAAAAAAAAATCAGGTGAAAATTGAAAAAATATTTTATTATTATCTAAAAATTGACATTATTGTATGCATTTACTAGTGACTGTATACTTTAACTGTTTTATACTTTTAGATGAATTTCATTTGTTGACCCACGTTACGGTGAGAACTGCACCAGATGTTAGTCCCATGCAATCCGGACCGGATGAGTTACAAATACAAAAAAAGATAAAATCGAAAGAACTTCCTAAGCAAATATTTCAAAGTAAATTTGGAATCGTACAGGATTGGGGAAATTGCTGTTTCTATATGATGTTGAAAAAGCATTACAAATACAATTTAATGTTTTTGGCTAGCAAATAATAAATATATATTTTGTGTGATTTGACTTTTATATTTTCTATTCTCCTGTTTTTCATTTCCAGATTTATTATTTTTATTTATTTATTATTATTATTAATTTTGTTATTTGTATTAAAATGACTCCAATTTTTATCAATTTAAAAAGGCAGTGCCGAAAATTCGTGAGTATCAAAAAACATCGATATAATTACTGATTTATAGTCTTCAAGCTCTCTTTTTAATAAATTTAAAAATCATTGTTTAAATCCTCAATTATTTTCCAAAATCAAATTCAATATGAAAAAAACATTCAACTTCCCAATCATTAAATCGCGTCAAAACCAATAACGCAAATATGCCAGACATTCAAGAAAGTGAAACCTTCGTTTTATTAGCTATGATCTCTCTGATGATGGTCAAGATCTTCAACAATCTCCAGATCAAGTGTCCGTGGTATATGACTATTAGAGTAGATATATCAATTATTTATTGCAATGTTCATTTGAATAAAATCTTTATTCGAATTAGTTGTATGTCTCTACAATTATTAGTGGAGTTTCCCAGGTGTGCAGAACATTTGTATAAGTTACATGTATATTTAGATGAAATCATATAAAAATACTTGATAATAGAATAATAAATGGTAAGGAAAATTTTGAAAAATCAAAGTTGGCGAAACTACAAAAATGGTATATACTTAATTTATATACAGAATTTAGAAATTAAATACAAATTATTGTAAAACAAAAATTATTAAATTATAATTGGAATATAGAAAAATAAATATATAAGCAGCTTTTTTTCTCGCGTTGACACCTGAGATACAAAAATTCTAAGACAAAGTGAAAGAGTCGATAATTTTTGGGTTTCCCAAAAAATATATTGGTGCAATTTAATAAATTAAAATTTCAGATGCGAACTCTTTAAGTCAATTTGGGTCCACAAAAACTTGAATGAAGGGTGTTAATTCAAAAAAAAAAGAAAAATGAAAAGATTCCTTTCAAAATTATATTTAATAAGAAATTATACAATTTTGGAAAATATTATTCATGCTAAATCCATTGGTAGGTAAATTTATCTAAAAGTAAACAAATATCGTAATATTATAATTTTGTACATCAAGGTATACATTGACACTGACCTTTAGCCCTCAAAATGAACTGTTAAATTTTGGTATTAAACCTCATGTCCGTCATGGAATATTATTAGCAATGTTGAAATAATTTTTCACTCAGAACTCTATTTTATATTATGGCCTCACCATTATCAAATGATCCCACAAATAAAACGACCTTTTATCACCGTTTGATGGTGTCGAATTAATACTTGATTGCCAAAAAATGATTGCCAAATTGAATTCTGATATATTTCAAATTGAAAATTCCTTTGCTGGTGTTGCAATTAATGCTAGAATAAAAGAAAAACAAATGATGGAAAAATAAAAATCTCAAGAAACAAAATAAAAAATAGAAAAAATCGTAAAACAAAATGAACGAATAGTAAAGGAAAAAACAAGAAATAAAACATAATGATAAAAAACGAAGTCAATTAAGAAAGAGTCAGTTAGAAATGAAATTCTAATTAAATAATAAAAACGATCTAAAAAAAACAATTAATAAAAACTTAATTATATTTATTTGTTACCCATTTATGAAAAGCCAATGATTAATATAAAAACTTTTTGTACATTTAAACTATTTTGTTTTGACGTGTATTTTATAGAGATGTACCGGGTCCTAAAAAATGCCGGATACCGGGTACTTGGACGTTATGTGAATGTGTGCATCCTACGCCATCTAACAGAAAGACTGCGTATGTAAACAAAACCGGGGGTATAATCCTATTATAGGACAATATAAAAAAAATATTTATTTTACCCTAAAAAATGTCACAAAAAATATTGATACAAAAAATTGTTGAAAATTTATTAGAGATATCTTGAATACTCAATGAAACCTTCAATAGTGAATCTATCTATCGAATTTGTAATTCGTATCAAATGGACTTGTTAAAGTAGTGTGCGGCACATCGCTTAATAAAAAATGAAATGTTCAAAAAATGCTTTGTTCAAATGAATCTTTCGTTTTGCAAAAGAAAAGAGGATGGGTATGTTCTTCAGTCTGTAAACGATCAATTTCCGTGCAAAGGTTTTCATATTTTTCCGCGAGCAAATTATCACTTAAAATACAAATACAACTCATCTATTTTTGGTCTTTAAATTCAATGCAAGACGTCATCTCAAATGAACTCGGTGTAAAGAAAAACACCTTAGTTGAAAAATCAAAATATTTGCGTGAAATCTGTACTTTAAGTCTCATCGAAGAAACTCCCACACTAGGGGGGGGGTTAATGAATATGGTACTGTCAAAGAAGTGGAGATTGATGAATCTTGTTTTTTTAAACGAAAGCATAATCGTGGAAGAATTACCGCAGCAATATAGGTTTTTGTTGTATATGAAAGGGGCACAGGTAGAAAGCAGGACACTCTGATCGGAATTATAATTAGAAGGATTTTACCCGAGACCAGAATATTAAGTGATGGCAGGGCATCATATAGACTCTATATTATAGAGCATTGCAAAATGATCCTTTATATATTCACAATTTTATGATTCATCAATTTAACTTTGTCTCTCCCGATGATATCACTTGTCATACGCAAAACTTAGAAAATACTTGGTGTCATGCAAAAAGAAAGTTAAGGATGCAATTTGGGTCGAGAGAGGAGTATTTAGAAGGTTATTTGAGCGAGTTCTTATTTAGAAAAAAATATAATAAGTTTAAAATATTCAATAATTTATTGATTTCAATATCTTTAGTATATGATATATAAAGTATATAGTATAAATTTAATTTATTTAAACAAACTTTTTAAAATTTAACAATTTTTTATGTATGTACCCTTTCAATAATGAGTTCAGTTTGAAGTTATTTTAAAGTCTTTTCAGAAGACGAGACGAAAGCAGTGTGCAGTTTATGTAATGCAGTTTTATCCAGAGGTGGCACAAATACAAAATTCTACGGAACGTCAACCCGGATTGTAATTCCATCAAACCAACTAAGAGATTATAAAATCCATTTAGATTTTCGTGGAAAATATTGAATAGAAAGGACAAATTCCTGCTGGTAATTCCATATAACAAACAAATCCTGATCCGGGCAATACCGAGAATAAAGAGTAGGATCATGCATACGTATCCATGAAATAGTCATAAAATACTTGATAAAACGACTAACCGGTTCAAAGAGAGTGATTTTGTAACTCAACGGTATGAGCTACCCAATCCGGGCAGAAAGAAACCCCAATCCTGGTAGCAGACCGACATTATGAAGGACTGTTTTGCATTCGTGTCTCTATGGGGGGAACAACTAAGTGATTACGCTGAACCGGACAACCCGCCTAAGTGATAACAATTTGAGAATCTACTGGGGATTCTGACAACTTGCCAAGAACCGGCAGAGCTGAAATTTTCAGCGATTAGGCATTTAGGAAACATATTTAAAATTAAAAGTGTTAAATTTATCATTATTAATTTGTGTAAATACAAAATATCAACATTATATTGATTATAAATGGGTGATTTAAACACCTTGGATTAAATTTTTATTTTATTATTAATTGAAAAATTTAATTACAAAAAGAAAAGAAATCTGGATAATTAAACTCAACTTTATTTTAATCTGGATTCGCCTAAATTAAGATTAAGTATTAATTATTATTATTTTGATTGAACGGGAAATTAACCCAACATAAACCTGAATTAAGTGTGGTATTTTAATAAATAATTATTAACTTTCACTAGAAAGTTGCCATGAAACGTGTGCGTGTGTGCCTGAATTGACGAAAATGATGTGCGTGTGAGATAAGCAGTATGAATTGGTTATGGTATTTGGAAGACTGTTTGGTGAAGAGACCAGACAAAATCGGACACAAACTTTCTATCGGCAGTCCGTGAACCCAAAGGAGTGCCCGACAATTATAGGGCAAATAATGCGCTCACTGTTTGTGAGCACCCTTTTGATACAGTACTAACGTTGATCACTCAATGGGTATTAAGTGGAGGGACAATATTGTTTGTATTTTAGGTTACGCTAGAAACAGCTCGAAAAGGTAAAATGTATGCTTACATGTAACACCAGTTGTATAGTGCTTGCTGTTATTTATTTCCAATTAAATAAAGTTTTGTGGAATGTTTTGTCTTCATCCAATGTTGGGGTTGTGATTATTATCCTCATTTTCACTATCATTGTCATTGCTGTAGCCTTATTTTAATTGTTACCACTGTTGTTTTAGTATTGTTATTTACGATTTTTCCATACTTCTATAATTTCGATCATCACAACCACGGTAGTCACCTTTATGATCTCAGATGATAGGATGACATAGGATGAAATTAAAGGTATTTACAAATGATCAAATTAAGGTACATACCAGAGTTACGACATGATAGTTTCTACCGTAAATCCACGAAATTATCGGCGCGTCAGGAGATCAGCAGCCTTAAAGATAGGACCCTTCTCTCATTAATAGTCACGCGGTATTGTAGATTACCTACGTTGTTTTTGAGTATATATAGTGGCCAATACTTATTAATGGATATGACTGCAAGGGCTAGAGAAATGGAATTGTTAATAGCACATGGAAATGTTTTCCATACCCATTACCCAGCAAAATTGAGTAATCATTGCCTACTTGAACTCAGCAATTTTATTTATAAATTTAAATTAACTTTTGTCGTATTGAGTTAAAAATTAAAACTTCAATAAAATATTTCATATATGTGTCGCTTTACCAAAGAAAGTAGTGATGATGATAGAAAAGTTATAGAAAAGTTAAGGATAACTGAATACAAATCAATAAATGATTAAGTTAAAAAATTGAAATGGATATTTAAAATATAGAATGTATGATTATAATTTAATAATTTATATTCTACAATTAAATATTTATCCAAACAAGGTATATTAGCTTATTGTTTAAATACATTGAATCCGTTATTTACATAGTTATTGTTTAATTTAAGTTTTAGTGTCTCAGTAATCAAGGAAACATTTTTACTTAATAATTTAAAATGTTTAAAATATTTTAAGATTTTAATCGATTTAGTTTTCAAATATATTTTATTGTAAGTTAATTTGCAATTTAGATAAAATTTCAAATATGAATGAAAAATTGAATAAAATTTCGCAGTTGGTATCAGAGCATGAATTCACATTTGATGTTACCGATGATTATAAATGCGGCATTTGTAATGGAATCATGAAAAATGCTCATCAAACCATTTGTGGATGTAATTTTTGCCTGGGATGCATCAATCAATTTAT
Source organism: Schmidtea polychroa (assembly GCA_959609185.1). Lineage (NCBI taxonomy): Eukaryota > Metazoa > Platyhelminthes > Tricladida > Dugesiidae > Schmidtea > Schmidtea polychroa. The sequence goes on along the minus strand of CAUHTR010000514.1, from coordinate 18,363 downwards.
TGAGAATGGTGGTGCAATTGTCCATCATGTCAATATAAAGATGTATTAGAGATTTCAAAAAATCACAGAATGAACATCCAAATTTCTAAAATTACAGTGAGATGTCCAAATGAAAATTGCGATCATGAATGCAAGCTCATTGAAATGGATGAGCATTTAAGATTATGTTCAACTGGAAGTGTGGAATTTCCGATCAACGATAATGGTAGTCACTTCAAAGAAATGAGTAAAGATAAATTGGATAATAATTTCATTTCAAATATTGAGGGTCACAATAAAATATTGTTTGAATTGATCGGACAATTGAGAAATGAATTGAAAGAAAACAATATGGGAAAAGATGAAAGTATAGAATCATTGAGAAATGACATGAGAGAACTGAAGAAAGAAGAAGCTAAAAATCAATTACAAATAAAAATGTTAATAACAAACGATATGAGAAAAGATGAACTCATAAAATCATTGAGGAATGGCGTGAAAGATATGAAGATAAATGATATGAAAAAAGATGATACAATCGAATCATTAAGAAATGAAATCGATGCAATAAAAGTAAATAACATATCTGATTGCATAATTGATGGCTGCCTTTATTCAGCAAGAAAATCAAGAACTGAAAACCTTGATGAAGAATAGCAATAATAATTTGTGGATCAAATTGGATCAGATGGATATTGCGATAAATAAAAGGTGCAGAAATGCCACGGTCAACTCAATAAATACTAAGACAGAATCTATGAGTGTAAAATGATTTATCGAATAGAATTGATCAATTGATTTATAAATATTCAGATCGATAAATCAGAATTGGAACAGCAAATAATAAATATCGACAGAAAATGCCAGGTGAGAATTGACAGCGTATGATTATTGGTGATTATGAATTGATCTCAGGAGTTGAATGGGAGTGTGCAAATCATTCACCAGGTGAAGGCTGATAGTGATAAAATGATAAAGGAAATGCAAGAAATGAAGGGGGAAAGGGATAGAATGGCAAGGGAAATAGAGCGAATCAATAAATTCCTGAAAATGCGGCATGGAGGGAGTTTGTTATGGCCGATCGGTAAAATCAATGAGATGAAAATGATTGGCAGTGAAATGTTCTTTGATTTCCAGAATCCATACAAAATGCAATTGTGGCTGATTAATGCACTTGATAATTTGAAATTTCAGTTATTGATTTATTCTGGTGCATTTGATGAGGATTTGCAATGGCCAATGAAGGCAAGAATAAATATTAAGATTATGTCATTGAATGATGATTCGCAACCATCAATATCACTGACACAATCATGCACAATCATAAAGCCAGCAAATGATTCATATAAAGAAAGTGTTGAATTCTCATTTGCTTGTGCAGACCTAGATAAATGGCATAACAATAATTGTTCACTTATTTGTTCTGTTAAATTTGAATGAAGTTTCCCAAATTGCCATTGAGATTTCACTTCAATTCTGCAGGATATTAGAAATTTCGATACATTGAAACATTAATTTGCGTTATCGTGTAATTTTTAAACTTTTTTAAACTTTCTTCACTAAGTAATTTTTTTATTGCTGATAAATCCAATTTATTTTTTAAAATTTTATTGCATAAGATACCAAAAATATATTAGTAAAATCAGTCAAATAATTTTTTCTTTACATTTTTATTTAATAACGTGTTTTATCCATACTGTTCGGTTGAATCATGTGGATGAGGAATGAATCCCAAGGGAGAACACGAATAAAATGGTAAAACTCAGTAAGGTAAATTTAGAATAATTGTGAATAGCGGGTCGAGACTAGGTCACAGAACATAAAAACAGCCTGAAGTTATTTAAAATTCATGGAAAACACTAAAACAAATAATCAAATTAAATAAAAGTAAAATAATAAATTGAAATGCGCAAGAAGTAGCATACAAAACATTATAACACAGAAAAAACAAAAAGATATCGCCGAAAAAAGACAATAGCAAAAAGTATCGATTGCCCAAGGGGTGACAGTGAGAAGGAACTAATCAACATAAATGAAAAATTAAGACACTTCTCTGTAAACTAGCTCCACTTTGTTTTGTAACTAAAAAATTTTAAACTGTCCATAACAATTTCTCAACGATTTAAACATACTCGTATTTGTAATTTTATATCTGCGCCATAATCTAAATCTAGGAATTTATGTGTCAATTTGAGGAATCATTTGTAATTCGCCAGATTCGGTAGACTACTTTTTTTGGTAATTTTGAAATAAAATTTTTTGATTGTAATGTTATAAGTCTAAAATATTAATTTTCGTAACAAACACTCGTTCAATTTTCATCATTCGTATGTATGATTTTTCTATTTGCTTTAATGATGGGCAGTTACCGAAATCGTAAATTTTATTATTTATTTTTGACGAGAAGCCACCTCATATGGCAGCGATGCGGGATTCTAAAAAGTTTTCACATATAAATTCACAAGATATAGTCTGGTTGCCATAATTATTGTGTGTTAAATTAGTTGAATTACTGAAGAATGGTTACTCAAAACGGTTTTTATTGTTAACGTTGAAAGAGACTGTTAATAAATGTATAAATATTGCTAAAGATCGCAATATGAATGAATGTAAAATGATTGATATGTCAAATGATTTAGTGAATATTAGTATTGATACCAAAAAACAAGATGAGCAAAAATATACGATGGTATTGACGTATTCAGAAGGATATAAAGATTTCAAAAGAAAGATAGGTAAACAGCTGGGTAAATTATATTATAGAATCGTTTCGAAATCGTGCGAAGTACATAGTATGGTTGTTAGTAAATCTCAAACGCCGATTGGATTGTGTTCAGATCTTGTTTATCAATTCACATGTAAAGGGTGTAATGCCACATATATTGGAGAGACTTCCAGTCATCTATGTACTCGAGTGCAACAACATTGTCGACCGAAGAGAGGATCATAATAAAGTCTGTATGAGAGAATTAGGAATGTCGGATTTTAAAATCTTATCAAAAAATTTTGGTAATTGTTTTGAGTGTGTGATATGTGAGGCATTATTGATAAGAGCTTTTAATTCTATAATCAATGTACAGAATGCAGTGAATACGTATGTGTTGAATGTTTTTAATTATGCTTTTGTATGCTGATGTATATTGAATAATAGTTATGTTAAATAATTAAAAAAGTAACTAAAATAACATTTTTTTATAAAAGAATTTTTAAAAGTGAAAAATAATGTTGTTGAAAATTATTTTTCAAAATTTAAAAAATTATAGATTTAATAATTTGTTTATAAATTATCAATATTGTATAGTTATTCATCCCCAGTAAATGTAGATAACCTGATGATGATAGTGATGCTATCGAAATATATAGTGAAAAAGATGTTCGAATGGCGATTTTTATCTTTACCATGTTTATTTAAATAAAAATAAAGTTTTATAATTTATTTAAATATTTTTTAAATTTGTTTTTAAAATTTATAAAATTGGAAAGTTTTTTATATTTGTTCCATTAAATTTGAAAATATATTTATATTTGTGTAAATTGTTTTTCTTTATCTATAAATTAAATTTGTTTTACTAAATTGCATATCACAATTCAACTATATTATTAATTTATAATTTATAATAATAGTCATTAAAGTAAGATTTGCTACTGGGGAAATTATAATTTATTAATATTTATTTAAATTACAGAATGATTTTTCGACAAAGCATTAGTTTTTACTGTTTGCTTGTTTTTTTATACATTCGGATGAGTTGCAGTGAGTCAGTAGAAACTCACAATCACAAGTTCAAAGTATTTAATTCTTTCTATAATTTTTAAAATAAAATTTTAATAAAATAAAATCTTATTAAACAACATTTTCAAATCTGCTTATTGATAAATAATTGGATTTTATTCATAGTAATAATCACCCAATAACAAATTATATAACAACATAATAGAAAGAGAGAGGGAAACGTTAGACTGCTTTGTACCAATATTAATATCATGTTTTTCCGTTATGAACCAATACTTGTTACCAAGCCGTAATAAATATTCATAAGCTTTGTAAAAGAGAACTTTTACTGAATTCCTAAAATAACTATTGTCATTTCCACCAAAAACCAAAAACAGTGATAAAGTATTCATTGAGAGTCATTAGTAATTATATTGAAAGTAACAATTGTATAGTAATTAAGTTACTAATAACTAAGTTATGACAAGCCCAAAGCAAAAAAAATCAAGCTAGAAGATGTATAAGATGCAACAGAAAATTTGAATGCCGATGGAGTAGAGCTTTTTATTATTTATTACTCAAATTCTACGCTGAGTGATGCAAAATGAAAGTAAGATCAAAGCTAGATAAGAATGCCATTATTATAAAGCGGATCAGAAGTTATAGACAACCTACTTTAGTGGTGCAAGTTAAATATTTAATTATTTACCAAGAAAAGATAAACCTTCTCATATCCGAAACGCAAGTTTTGGCCGAAGCTGAAAAGATAGTTATTGGGAAAATTCGGAGCCAGACAATTTGAAGCGGAAATTTAATTTAAACTTCCGAATTTAACATTAAATGGAGTCATTTTTATCATTATCCATAAATTGTATTCTGTCAAAATGTCTTTCATTCCACAGGCGATAGTTTCCTCTCTACTATCAGTTAAAACAAGTACAGGAAATCGAATTTATTTTTCTTTGTTTTACAACACTATCATCTAATGGTCATTTCTGTTTATTAATTTTCCATCAAAATGTGGTGACCATTGTTTATTTTTCATACATGGAAGTTACTATATTTGACAAAAATTGCCAAGTAATATCCATTTTATACATATAAAAAGTCGCAATTAAATTTTTAACTTGATTGTTATTGTATAATTGAGTTTTTAATTGAAATTTTATCCAGCTGTGGTTGGTCTCAAGATTTTTCAAGGGTGTAATTTTTTTACTAAGGTAAATGGGAAAAGATTTTTCCTTTTATAGCTGATAGATGTGTTTCAAATCACTACACAATCCATGTATTACAAGTAGAGCCGTGCCTGGCCAGTGTTAATTGCGTCCGAAGCACGCAGGCGGTCTAATTGAAATGGGCAACAACTTTGTATTCCTTTTTAGGCCAATTTAACATAATAAAAAACAGACTTCAGTATTTAAGGTTTTTATAATTATATAAAAATATATAATTATATTTTCATAAAATATATATGATTTTTAATAATTTTGATCAACAAAGGTCACAATATGAATAAATGTCAATATTTCTCTTACATTAATTTAACTCAATCCCTATTTATATTTTTAAACATTTTATTAAAAGATCTAAAAATTTCTGAGAAAAACAAAACAATTTGCTTGAACACAATATAAAAGAAAACGAGAAAAAAAAACAGAATGAAGCTAAGAAAATGTTTGGTTCATTAACAAAGTTTTTGGAAAAATTATCAGAAATGAGAAAATTTATTTTTTTCTTATGTCATTTCTGAGGCGGCCATATAGACTGACATGCAGGCAGTCATATGCCCAAGCACGGAGCTGATTTCAAGTCGATATAATAAAATCAAAATGATGACTATAGACTTTATTTAGTAACAATAAACAGGAAGAACTCATGTAATAAGTATCATTATAAATACAACAAAAATAAATAAAATGCCTATAAATTAGACACGGTTGAAAATTTCGTCTATACACTTATTTAACTCAATGCAGTTAGAATACTTGCACCTGTCTCTGAATTTTGTATTTCAAAATATATGATTAAACGGAATTTCTCTAACTGAAATACATATTATTTTCATTATTTCAATAGTCCCTTAGCTTTCCTCGCAGACGCCCAAGTTACTGGCTATGATGATATATTATAAAGTATTTCCAAATTCTAGATTTATAATTAACATGTAAACCATTTACGGTGTTCGTGAAAATACCACTATAATATGTAATATGGTGATATTTGCTTGAACAATTATCTATAACAATTATCTATAATATGGCAATTATCTATAATATGGCAATAATAAGATACTATTGTAATGTTGTGTCATTGTGCTATTAACCATTGTTGAAATGAAACTATTTTTATACGATATTATATTTATGACATTTATAACTGAAAATACGATTGAATCACAATTTTGTTCCTTGTTTACTTTTAATACGTAATTTAGTTGTCTGAATTTTGTATAGTAATCTTTAAAATTTTAATGCAAATTTATAACATTTGATTTTTCATGCAGTTGTAAAATATTTATATTTGGACTATAACTTCTTGAAATGAATTTTGTTTTTGAATTTTTATTTTACTAAAATCATATTAAAGTTAAAATTGTCTCACATAACATTAATGTACATGATCACTTCACCTAACTCTTATTTCTCCTGTATCTTTAAAATCACAGATGCACACACACACATACATATATAAATATATAAAGGTCACAAATCTAACTTTACAACACATATTTAAAGTTACTTACAAAGATTAGGTACCGAAACCTCTTAAAGAAAAAAAGAAAAAAAACCTTAAAAAAACATCTTTACTTCTAACTAATTAAATAAATTAAAATTGATTGTAAGTGAATATAAAGATGATGAGCCTAAATTTGTGTTGGTAGTGCCATTTTCAAAAGAAATATATGCAAGCAGTTTGGAAATTTAAATTATAAGATCGTTTCTAATTCATATAAGATACACAATATACTTATTAATATATCTAAAACTCCGGTTGTATTGTGTTCTAATCTCAATTTACATGAAATGTGTGTAATTTCACACATTGGAGAGACTCGCGTTATATCTGTTTTCAAGCTCATGAACATTATCTACTGAATGGATCGATCAATATTAGTGAGCAAAATAAGGGTGATATGAATAAAATAGCCATGTCTGATTTTCAAATTTTATTCAAAAAAGTTAATATTTTTTGAGAATGTGTAATTTGTGAAGCTTTGTTGAATTAACGTGCAAAATGTTGTGAGCACTTGCGTTTTTGAATGTTTTCAAATAGTTTTTTTTGTAAAATAAAAGTATGGGGATCGCTGTTGATTTCAGATCTATTAAGTTATTGAATTCACACGTTAATGACTGCATCTAAAAATTGTAAAGTTGTCGTGGGGTCACACTACTTCATGGCTTCAAACCCAAATCTAATACAAAGTTATATATTAAATAATTTTTTAAATTTCAATTTTTTAAAAAGTTTAGATTGTAAAAATTAAAAATTGTATTAAAATTATGTTATAATAAATATTTTAAAATCTGTGAATATATTTAGAATAAATTGAAATGAAATTAATTATTTAAATTAAAACTTTAAAAATATATTTTTTAATAAAAAGCTTGAAGACTATGAATCATTAAATATATCGATGTCCTTTTAAATAATCCTTTTCATGTTTATTTAATAATAATCTGATGATGATAGTGATGCTATCGAAATCTATAGTGAAAAAGATGTACGAATGGCGATTTTTATTTATAAAGTCTTTACCGTGTTTATTTAAGTAATAATATATTTTTTGAATGCATTTCAGAATTTTTAGTCATGCAAAGAGTTTCTGATATGATAAAATGTGTAACAATAATTTAAAATATTTATAATGCACAGCATTCTGCAACTTTGTGTCTTGAATTATTTGAAAATTCGAACTTTTCATTCAATTTATAGCAAACATATAATAGGTTCCAGACTTTGTTGGGTGGTTTTGGAATAAATTTGATGAAAGTGAATTGCATCGAATAGAGAGTGCTTTCCTCGAAAATGTATTGGGTGTGAATGATCTGAGAAGTCAAATGTATAATTGTACCCAATCAAAGGATCTTATGCACTATTGGATCAAACAAAAAAAGAGATTGCACGTAACAGCCATGTACCTTGGAAAGGCATCTACAAAATTTTCTAGAAAATATTTCAAAAATGTATCTAAAGAATTTAATAAAATTTTCACAGCTGTTGTGACAGGGCTTCTTTTGACTCCTAGAACATATAGTGGTCATGTTGTGTTACCTGTGAACACAAAGTGGATGTTTGATCCTTCAAAACAAGGTAAAGTTATGTTTTCAAAACATGCTGTGTATCAAGTCTATAATATTTCCAATTAATTTATTAATTTCCAATTTATTAATTTTCCGACATTAACACTCAAAATAATTTATTTAACTTTCTAAATACTCATTTAAAATAAATTTGCATGCTTGTAACATTTCTGCCGAAATTACATTTTATTTATAATTTATTTATTTCATCCCTAATAATATTGAAATTTAAAATTATGTTTATATGTATGTGTGTAATTTAAACTTGTATGTTTATATATATTATATACATATATGTTTCAATTTTGTAAAATATAATTTAGCCCTTTAGATGCGAGATGCGAATTTATCCCAAGCTCTGTGTGGGATAATTATGTATGATATATAGGATAACTATTTAAAATGATTATAAACATAAAAAAATCACAATTATATCTTTAACTTTTTTTGACGGATAATTGACACATTTCCTGAATTTTTATGAAATTTAATTCCGCGCTTATGTGACAAGGGTTAAATTAATAATTATTGTAATTTGATAATAAAATATGGCTAATATCTTTTGCAGAAATGTCGCCGCACATTTATAAATATAGAATAATGAAGGTTCATGAATCTCATACAAATACTTAACCATATTTGGTATTAATTTTGATATTAATATTCAAGCCTTTTTAAGTCTTGAAAACTTAATAATTATGAATAAAAATGTATATAATTTTGTTCAAATATTACAAATTATTGCATTTTTTAAAGGTAAAATCTTTAATATTTTTAAAGATAGAAGACCGCTTGATAATTAGAATACCTTTTTTTGTTCTTAACCTTTGTACAAAGTATTTAGTTACAAATCGAAATAAAATTCATTATTACGAATAATTATTTTCAACTTCATGCAATTAAATGCAACTGAAACTGTTTTTGTAATGCTAGGCAGTCTAATTTGGTAACCGTTCTTATCAAGATTAACTTCATTCTATAATAATCTGTGAAATTAACACTAATTTTTCAATGGTCCGATAAGATTTCAACTAATTTTACACGGTATTATATTTGCCGAATATTTTAATGCAATCTGTTGAAAATACCTATTTATAATTATCTTAAACTCGTAATCTAATCCGATGGTCTTCACACAGTTTTCAACTCACATCGCCAAATCAATCATATAAATGTTGACTGAGCACAATGGCGAGAGCACATCAGTAAAATTGACTAAAGCGATGGTGACTGCAATTTCTCTATATGTTCAGGAGTTAATAACCCTTAATTGCATTGTATAGCAAATTTGCAACATACCAGAATTTCACGTTTAGATCGCCAAAAATAAATAAGAACTAACCATTTCATAGTGTTGCTTGTGAGCTACAAAGCTGTTTAACGGATATTAAATTTTACATTAGATTTTTAAAATTATTTAAATAATAATATATTCAGTCAAGGGAACGTTCTTACAATTCTTGGCATATTTAAAAAATTCTTTATAATATTTTCAATTTCACTTGATGAGTAAATTGGAATTTTTCTCAGTTTTTCTGCTTCACTTGCCAAAAATATTTCAAGATCATTTACATTTTCCATTTCGGTTTTTTTGAGGATTCACATTCATATTCACATTGATCGCCAGTTTCAATTTCAACTTGATTAATTTCTTTAATAATTTTCAGCATTTTCCAAGTATACATTAGATGATTTTGTGCAGCCCATGCAAACATTTTTTCCCGCCAAGCAAAATTTTGATACTTAAGTAACAAAACTTACACTAATTTCCCGAAACTGACACTACATTCGTTTTCGAATAAAACCGCACCGCTCCGCTCTTTCTAAATTTTTAGTCACTGTTCCGCTCTTTACTCCAAGCAAAATTTCCACTCCGCTCCAAATTCCTGGTTATAACTAGAGAAAATTGTATAATTTAAAGTTATCAAAATGTTGAATGGAAATTAAAATCTTCAAAAAATATACATTTCAATGAAATTACACCTTGCCCATATTAATATCCCTTCATTTTCAGATATATTTGACCTCTTACCACATGTGACAGTCAGGCTAGCTCCTCAAATATCACCGGTTAAATCTGGTTTAGATCAAGTTGATATTCAAAAGATGATAAGAGAAAAGAAAAATCCGAATCAGGAATTTCATATTGACGGTGGATTAGTTCAAGATTGGGGAAATTGTCAGTTTTATCTCGTGTTGAACAAACCATTGACTTATTATTTGCAATTTCTACCCGTTTATTAATTTGGGGAAAGAATTCTTATTACTAAAATCATTTTTATAACATTGAGAATCATTCTTTTATCCGATATTCGGGACTTTGGCGCGTCTCAGTTCGTATTTTACTGTAACATTGGTTTGGGAATTTTTTTTAAACACCAATTAAAGTGCAACTAAAAATATTCTTCGATCTATCTATTTTACTAACCAATTATATATATATATATATATATATAATTTATTAAAAAGAGAACTTGAAGACTATAAATCAGTAATATATCGATGTTTTTTGATACTCACGAATTTTCAGCACTGCCTTTTTCCAGTGAATTTTTCGAGCCCTCTTTTTAATAAATTCAATGGATAAAATAATCTGTGGTGAAATTGGAAAAAACATTTTTATAATATTATATATATATATATATATATATATATATATATATATATATATATATATATATATCCCTTTGACATCCGTCAACATTTAGTCGACAGCACCGAATGGTGATATGGCTCAATAAGGTAGTAAACCATATGAACAGGCTATCTGACACAGAATCAAATCGAAGGAATATTTCAGTTATGTAACTAGTTCGTTGTTCAGGACCACCTGCTCTCCTTTCATTGTTTCATTGGGAAACTGTCTCAAAAATGTCCTTGATTCATTATTTTTCAACTGTTCTTCCGATAACTTTATTGATTCAATGTTGACTGTCTCCATATAAATATAGTCTGAATGATTCATTATAAAATGAAAAACAAAATGTGAAAGTTCATTGTACCAACATTAACATATATCCAAACTACGGGTATGACTATTTTCCTTTTTTCTCCTTCTTCAAATGGCATAGCAGCAAATGATGAACTTTTAGGTCAAAAATCACTTTGTACTAGTCTTTATTAATTTTTTTGAAAAAAGTCCCCACCGATTGCATTAAAAAGTGTAGACTACGGTATGAGCTTATTTCTTATCAAACTGAAATTTGAAGTGTCAAATACACTGCTTTTTAGTTGGACGTGTCTTTGTCACTTAGTTGGACGTCTCATTGTCACTAAAGGGGATAACGTTTGTACGTGTGTGTATGTATGAGTGTATATTAGACGTATGACTAATTTCCTTAGTATGCATTGGTGTTTTAGTTTTCATGCATTCTGTGTTTCTCGAGGTTTCTGGGAAATAACAGACAAGAAATCCGTTTCTCCGGTGAACAAAATCAAGTCTATATGGTCACAAAATGTGGTGCCCTTTACAAAAGCAATAAATAAAAGGAGAAAAATTCAGTTTATGTAAGAAAGGTTAAGCAAGAGAAATAAAATGCCCAATGAATGCCATATTGTGGGAAGATATTTATTTTTCGCTAATGAATTGAAATCAAGTGCCGACAGATTCAAAGCAATTGCAGCTTATCTTGAACATTTATGGGAAAAATTGAATTTTCCTATACAAAGTAAGCGAACTGTCTTGAGAATAGTGGAAAATGTGATAATAAAAATGAAAATTTTTCCCTTAAAAGATCCACTGAAGATTCATTTGCAAAGCTGTTTGATATTACGAACATGCAAGGAAATTGGGTCTCTGGTGAGGATAAACAGTTGTATCAGCTATATTAATCTTCAAATGGTAGCACTGGTTATGCGACGACAAATGAGGTTTCAATTCACCCTTCTAAAAGAGAAAGGTGTTTTCAGGAAACAATCACGTCATTTGCAGACATAACAAGTACGAGTGAATCATCTGCAAAGTCATCCGAAGAAGATGGATGTACTCTTCCACAGTCACATCCCCAAAAGCGTTGCAGTAATAGCACTACCAGCGCTGCCAATCTGGTAAGAAAAGGAAAATGATCAACAAGAAACGCATCTCAAGTACTGCATATTTTAAAAAAATGATTGCCATGATCTTTCTGCTCCATCGCAATCAGGTGTTTACAAGTACATATATAAAGAAACAGGTTTGTTAATCTAACATCTAAAAGAGACACTCAAAAATTTTGAGTGCTGTTTGGACTTCGACGGCAAAAATTTCAATAAAGAAAAACAAGTTGTGATAACAAAGAACAGAAATTCGACTGGCAGTTCTAACGTTAGAAAATGGAAGAGCTGCAACAGTATTCTATGCTATAAAGGCAACCTTAATGGAGTACGAATTATGACCATGAGTGAAAATGATTATTTGTTACACAACAAACACTAATTCTGGCTCAAAGAATGTACTTTGAAATATTGTTATGGTTATTCTCCTCAATATATTGGCTGTCAGCACCATCTTCTGGACAGAGTGTTGCTATATACCATGGAATTCGTCATCAGTGGTAAAACATCCAATCCCAATATAACGTATCCTTTCGTATAAAAAATCATTGCAAATTTCGAGTCATTAAGAGAAAATTTGGTTCTCAATTACACAGTTGGTGTGATGATATGAAATATTTGTTTCATCTATCCTGTGTTTTGCTATTATGATTTTTGGTGTTCAATAGGAGCCAGGATAAGGACATAAAGAGATTTTAGGAAAGGAATAAAGATAAATTATAAATTGTATTTAGAAAAATTACTTAAAATAGAAATAGATTGTTAACAATTACTATAATAAGAATTAGAGTAAAAATAGTAATTAAAAATTACTGCATTTAGAAATTAAACAAAAATAGTATTTTCATAAAATAGGTATACATATATTTAGTAATTAAATAATTACTATAAATAGAATTATTAACTTTAAATTAATATAAATAGTAATACAAATTTAAGCAAAGGGACAAAAAATTTAGATAGACAATTTTGCACCTACAAATTTAGAGCGAGAAAAGTAGCCTGAAAAACTCGGAAGAAATTAGAGTGAAATTTAGATTTTAATTAGTACAACTCAAGTTATTGATTTAACGAGAAGGCTCACAATAAACCAGATACTAGTGGTGTTATACTCAAAACTAAATACTGTCTAGCAATCAATATTGATTTAACATATTATCGGAATTTCACTTTGGAAATTATTTTTCTGCTATAATCAACCTATTTTGGGTTTTCTTATAGTTGTTCGTTGGAAATTGATTGTACCTAAGAAATTCGTTAATGAAGAGATCATTCAATTGAATTCGGTAAATTTTTAATTAACTTTTCTAAATATTCGGGGATTCAGCGTCAGCATACACTTTTGTGGCTGTATCGTTTTTTGGGTATTAATTAAAGTCTTATCCGCTTCTGGGATTAAGACTATCGCGCTTAAAATCTTGGGAATCACCCTCATTTTTTCATTGCACCTATATCGGGCTGTTGGCGCATTTAGGGCCAGCCTTGATTCTTAGAAGTAATCTTTAGGGCGGTTTGAATAACCGATATCTGAACTTTAAGCGCAGCCAGTGTTTTTATTATTTNATATATATATATATATATCCCTTTGACATCCGTCAACATTTAGTCGACAGCACCGAATGGTGATATGGCTCAATAAGGTAGTAAACCATATGAACAGGCTATCTGACACAGAATCAAATCGAAGGAATATTTCAGTTATGTAACTAGTTCGTTGTTCAGGACCACCTGCTCTCCTTTCATTGTTTCATTGGGAAACTGTCTCAAAAATGTCCTTGATTCATTATTTTTCAACTGTTCTTCCGATAACTTTATTGATTCAATGTTGACTGTCTCCATATAAATATAGTCTGAATGATTCATTATAAAATGAAAAACAAAATGTGAAAGTTCATTGTACCAACATTAACATATATCCAAACTACGGGTATGACTATTTTCCTTTTTTCTCCTTCTTCAAATGGCATAGCAGCAAATGATGAACTTTTAGGTCAAAAATCACTTTGTACTAGTCTTTATTAATTTTTTTGAAAAAAGTCCCCACCGATTGCATTAAAAAGTGTAGACTACGGTATGAGCTTATTTCTTATCAAACTGAAATTTGAAGTGTCAAATACACTGCTTTTTAGTTGGACGTGTCTTTGTCACTTAGTTGGACGTCTCATTGTCACTAAAGGGGATAACGTTTGTACGTGTGTGTATGTATGAGTGTATATTAGACGTATGACTAATTTCCTTAGTATGCATTGGTGTTTTAGTTTTCATGCATTCTGTGTTTCTCGAGGTTTCTGGGAAATAACAGACAAGAAATCCGTTTCTCCGGTGAACAAAATCAAGTCTATATGGTCACAAAATGTGGTGCCCTTTACAAAAGCAATAAATAAAAGGAGAAAAATTCAGTTTATGTAAGAAAGGTTAAGCAAGAGAAATAAAATGCCCAATGAATGCCATATTGTGGGAAGATATTTATTTTTCGCTAATGAATTGAAATCAAGTGCCGACAGATTCAAAGCAATTGCAGCTTATCTTGAACATTTATGGGAAAAATTGAATTTTCCTATACAAAGTAAGCGAACTGTCTTGAGAATAGTGGAAAATGTGATAATAAAAATGAAAATTTTTCCCTTAAAAGATCCACTGAAGATTCATTTGCAAAGCTGTTTGATATTACGAACATGCAAGGAAATTGGGTCTCTGGTGAGGATAAACAGTTGTATCAGCTATATTAATCTTCAAATGGTAGCACTGGTTATGCGACGACAAATGAGGTTTCAATTCACCCTTCTAAAAGAGAAAGGTGTTTTCAGGAAACAATCACGTCATTTGCAGACATAACAAGTACGAGTGAATCATCTGCAAAGTCATCCGAAGAAGATGGATGTACTCTTCCACAGTCACATCCCCAAAAGCGTTGCAGTAATAGCACTACCAGCGCTGCCAATCTGGTAAGAAAAGGAAAATGATCAACAAGAAACGCATCTCAAGTACTGCATATTTTAAAAAAAAATGATTGCCATGATCTTTCTGCTCCATCGCAATCAGGTGTTTACAAGTACATATATAAAGAAACAGGTTTGTTAATCTAACATCTAAAAGAGACACTCAAAAATTTTGAGTGCTGTTTGGACTTCGACGGCAAAAATTTCAATAAAGAAAAACAAGTTGTGATAACAAAGAACAGAAATTCGACTGGCAGTTCTAACGTTAGAAAATGGAAGAGCTGCAACAGTATTCTATGCTATAAAGGCAACCTTAATGGAGTACGAATTATGACCATGAGTGAAAATGATTATTTGTTACACAACAAACACTAATTCTGGCTCAAAGAATGTACTTTGAAATATTGTTATGGTTATTCTCCTCAATATATTGGCTGTCAGCACCATCTTCTGGACAGAGTGTTGCTATATACCATGGAATTCGTCATCAGTGGTAAAACATCCAATCCCAATATAACGTATCCTTTCGTATAAAAAATCATTGCAAATTTCGAGTCATTAAGAGAAAATTTGGTTCTCAATTACACAGTTGGTGTGATGATATGAAATATTTGTTTCATCTATCCTGTGTTTTGCTATTATGATTTTTGGTGTTCAATAGGAGCCAGGATAAGGACATAAAGAGATTTTAGGAAAGGAATAAAGATAAATTATAAATTGTATTTAGAAAAATTACTTAAAATAGAAATAGATTGTTAACAATTACTATAATAAGAATTAGAGTAAAAATAGTAATTAAAAATTACTGCATTTAGAAATTAAACAAAAATAGTATTTTCATAAAATAGGTATACATATATTTAGTAATTAAATAATTACTATAAATAGAATTATTAACTTTAAATTAATATAAATAGTAATACAAATTTAAGCAAAGGGACAAAAAATTTAGATAGACAATTTTGCACCTACAAATTTAGAGCGAGAAAAGTAGCCTGAAAAACTCGGAAGAAATTAGAGTGAAATTTAGATTTTAATTAGTACAACTCAAGTTATTGATTTAACGAGAAGGCTCACAATAAACCAGATACTAGTGGTGTTATACTCAAAACTAAATACTGTCTAGCAATCAATATTGATTTAACATATTATCGGAATTTCACTTTGGAAATTATTTTTCTGCTATAATCAACCTATTTTGGGTTTTCTTATAGTTGTTCGTTGGAAATTGATTGTACCTAAGAAATTCGTTAATGAAGAGATCATTCAATTGAATTCGGTAAATTTTTAATTAACTTTTCTAAATATTCGGGGATTCAGCGTCAGCATACACTTTTGTGGCTGTATCGTTTTTTGGGTATTAATTAAAGTCTTATCCGCTTCTGGGATTAAGACTATCGCGCTTAAAATCTTGGGAATCACCCTCATTTTTTCATTGCACCTATATCGGGCTGTTGGCGCATTTAGGGCCAGCCTTGATTCTTAGAAGTAATCTTTAGGGCGGTTTGAATAACCGATATCTGAACTTTAAGCGCAGCCAGTGTTTTTATTATTTATTAAGTTTTATAATCTATTTAGTTTGAAATAAATATTTGCAAAAACCATATCATTATTTATTTATTTAAACATATATCATACACGCAACCAATGAATCTCAATAGAGTCAGAACTTTAGCTGTGTTAGATAATTTAATTTCCAAAACCTTCCAGGAATTAGCAATGCACGGTGGAATTCTCGTGCAGTTTTTGCACTGTTGGCATTCATACTACTTCCTAAAACACGGAGTTCCAAATCCACAGAATTGTGTCGCTTCATAGCAAAACTATGGTCGATGTTGTGGTTCCTTAACCAACAAGATTGGAAGCCAGGAATGGATGTATAATTACTTCAATGTGAAAAGTTCTTTGATAAACACTGTATAGTATCATCGCTGGTGTGGAAAGAAGTTACAGAGGTGCAGAACGCGCCAGTAAAATACTGTGAGATATTTCCCCATTGTAAAAGTGATGCAAAACTCAACCAGCAATTTATTCTAACAAAATGACATTACTTTATCGTGAACTTCGGTGACTATTTTGCCACACTTGAAAATTTTGATGTGTTTTCTGTAATATCATACGTTTAATTCGAGAGTTGGTCACACTTTTTGAAACCTTGTTTGGTGGGGGACCTTTTTTAAGGAAACACCTAAGATGCACAAATTCTGCATTTACAATAAAAAAACTCACCTTTTCAACATGCCAAGAAGGGGTTGTGAGATAGTCATACCCCTAGGGATTCCAAACATAACATACGACTCCTCAAACATAAAATGACTTAGCAAAATTTACAGTCGTAAATGAACACTGGAAAACTTAGAGTTTAAAATGGTTAAAGTGGTTGGTGAGAGCTAACTAAATAATGACTTTTCGTAGGGTGTTTATATATTATTATGATGCCTGTACACAAGATCTGCCACTGTGAAATCAGTGTGCACATGATTCTGACAATTAAGGATTACCAGAACGCACATACTCGAGTACTATCTCGTTTCATCATTTTATTTAAAAAAATATGTGGGATATAACCTAAAACATTCATTTATTGCAAAGTCAACGCAGAACTGAGTGGTTAACCAGTCATTTTGCTTTTTGTCAACTTTTTGTTAAAATTAATTTAATTCAATAACCAAATAGGGTACTTCCGTGTTATCTTACCCCCCAAAATTAAATTAAAAATGTCGTTGAGAATATTGTCGAACACATCGGCACTGTTGCTTAGAACACGTTTGCGCCACATAAACTCACATAATCACATAAATCACAGATAGCCTTAATAAATTCATGTTCAATAATGTTTAATAACGTCATCAATAATGTACTCTCTCATTTTTAATATTATTTTAATTGTATTTTATAATTTAATTTTTGGGAGGTAAGATAACACGGAAGTACCCCAAATAGTTAAATAAAATGGAACAAACAATTAAATAGTTTTAAAACGGCTGTATTTCCTAAGGGCATTTATACAGTTACCTAAATATATCAAATAATTTAATAGTCGAAAAACAAGCGTATTCTTTGAGAATAGCTTTTCAATCCCTACTATTGTATTTTTGCTTTATTACTTTCCAGTTATTTGTCATTTTTAAAATAAACAATAATAATTAGAATAAATAGATAAACATACATGATGACGATTTAATAATTAGAAAGTGCAACCCAAACTTTCGTTTTACAATATCTATCGACAATTTTGTTGTCATAATCAGGTAAAATAGAATAACTACAGAAATTCTAGATTTTTGAAATAATTTAATTATTACATCATTTTTAAATTGTAGCAATTTTTAAAAAATGAAAATGAAAATTATCAAATTTAATAATTATTTAATTTAACAACAACCTATATATATATATA